>JAKCWG010000053.1:0-136392 GCA_021464415.1 Lonicera japonica | reverse complement strand
TTTTATACACACAACATGTGTATATGTATGTGATGCGTTATCACTATGAGTATCAATTTTAAGAATGAATTTCACATGAATATTTTGGATCATACAATTAGGCCATAATGGTTCACGAGGGACTCAGCCTTGGTGGCTACATACCCTAGTCCGCGTAAAGGGACCCTGTTATCATAGCAGCATACTCAATGGTCCGTAGGGGGACCCAGCATTGCTGCATACCCTACACCATCTAGGTGGTCCACGGGGGAGACCCAGCCTTAGGAGCTGATACCTAACCTTGGGGGCTTAGATCCGGATCGCAGTACACTATAGAGTAAATCTTAGATGTCTGAGTGGGAATGGGATTGACGGTTAAAAGATTAGTGCCTAAGATGTCTTTTGGTGTATTTTATATTTATACTTATTTTGCCTATATATATACACACCATATATCAGTATATTATATAATCGGGACCGGGATAGCATTTGACATGTATATCATATAAAATAGTTTCCATTGCATTAATATATATCATATGTTATAGAAATGGTGTATATGTATATGCATGATATAACAAAAATATTTTTACTTTAATGCATCGCATGTATGGTTTTGAAATGTAATTTTATACAAAAAACCTTATAGTTTCCACTGAGCCCGTATTTGGCTCACACCCATTTTCTAACAGTTTTGCAAGTACTCCTTAAGGTGGGACGAGCACGCGATAGAAAACTTTTAATGACCGTTTAAGTTTGTGGTCATCGTGGATGACTTGTATCTCATGAGCCATATATATTAAATAAGTTGTACAATTTGTATCATTGTTGTATTTAATTTTATCTATAAGTGATGTCCAAGGCCTTTTATAAATATTTATGATGGAAACTTAGTTCCAGAATCGTTTAATATTGCGTATAGACCGAACAAAATTTTTATATGTAAAACCCTAGTGCGGCGGAATCGGATTTTACCTTCGAGATCTCTCTGGTTTGATCTCGTCTCAGCATGAATAGGGATTAAGGGAGACGAATAGAGAACACGGGCTCGATAGAACCTCAAGATCTGCGGTATCACCAAGATCTCCTTCTCTACTCTCTACGGCACAAACCCTAAATTCGTGAGAATTATTGTGTCGAGAGAAGAGGCAAGGCTGGCATATATATAAAGCTACGATAGAGACCCTAAAGAGAAATAAGTGTTTGGGTTACTATGGAAAGCAGGAATCCTAATTCGATTAAGAATTGATTTCTTCCATAAATTATAATTCACACCACTAAAAAATTATAATTGCACTCTCATCCTTCTCTCAAAAATTATATTTTGAGCTCCTTGTTATTAAATACTTATTATTCTCCCCACGTTAAGATTTCAGATAACCGTCATTTAAATTAAATTACTAACAATTATATTTAAATGACTTCTTAATCCTTGAGCATACCACTTAACTTATTTGACATGTTGGATTAACATAATCCACCTGCAGAGTTTGACATGATCAAAACTTATAAGCTTCCAAGGGGTTATCATCAATCCCTATACCGGGACGTGGATTCCGTCAATAATTAATATTCATCATACATATAATGTCGCCATCCAATTCACGTAGATTATTGATTCATAAATAAATTTCACTCTTAATGAGTCAAAACAACAAACACTACATATATATGTCTATTAATTATTTCAAGATTAAGAGCATAAGTAATCATAATAACCATGGGCTTTTAAATTATTTTATATAGTCAGTATAAAAACAATTAACCTAAACTGGTCATGTTCAATACACACAAAGTGTACTAGCACAACGAGTTAAAATTGTACCATTTCCTGTAGTCAAGATAAACTACTAAAACTTGTGCTACAATCCTACCGATGGTTGTCCAATTATATCTAAGACCGTGAACCAATAAACTTACATTCCATAAGAACCAATGATATGATCATCTGTGTGTAAGCTATACTCTACACACCAAATCATCTACTATATGGAATAAAAGACAACATGCACAATATTTAAATAGATGATAATATAATACAACCATTACCCATAAAGATTCTCATTTAAATAGTAAAACCAAGTCTATATAACATATCAAAACCAATAATAATAAAATCATGGCTTTTAATATATTACTCTAACAATTTATACATCGTTCGAGGGATTATTGTATATTGAAATGTTTGACTTCTATTTGATTTATACCTTTCTAACGTGGAGTTAAAGTTTTAGATAGACTTATATAATATTCTACATGTGTTGGTTTTAATGAAAATACATACTCCGCATGTCAAATTTTTTTAAAAATGCAATATTATTTGTAATTTTCTATTATATCAATTCTTAGTTATGTTTTTCAACCCGCTATCGCGCACAAAACTGTGATTAACCGAGTATCGAAAGTCCAAATCTCGTAACGAAATTCGAGCGTGACAATTTCACTCAAACCAATCCGACATGAAACCCGACCGTTATCAAGTCTAACTTCAATGCCCAATCATGTGGAACATGTGAAAATAATATTAAAAGTAAACTGCACATATGACTCTTAAAGCATCATTTATAAAAAAATAAAATAAATTGTAATAGTAATGAATTTTATTGGCCTTTTCATTTGGGTGATGTTATATGCACCCCTATTTTGTAGACAATACACCACAAATGACACTCAAAATTTAAAACACCCAGTCGATAGCTCATTGTTGAAATTGAACATTTAATTCGGTAACATTTCACCGACTTGACCTAAACGGCAACTTGCCACCGAAATTGAACATTTGATTCAGTAAACTGTCACCGAATGTGAACCTTCAAGTCGGCAACTTGCCACCGAATCAAATATCCTCTAATTATATAGCCACAATACCTTCAACACCTTAATTATGTGGTGTTTGCTACAAAATAGAGGTGCATATAATATCACCCTTTTCATTTTGGTTACGGATTTTATTTTTGACTAAAAAACTATTATACTTTAAAAAAAAAATTCACCATTCTCTGTGTGTTAGAAAAAGATGACGAAATTACTGATTTGGCATCTACGTGGCAGATCAATGATACTAACACTTTAAACTGTTGTAAAATCCATTTGTAGTATATATTTTCGATCGTGTTAGCAAGGATGCATCATTTTCTTATTTTTTTAACAAAATCAAATCAAACTATAATTATTGAAATACATTCGTCCGTCTAACAATTATTTGATTTAGCTTATTTAAAAATTATTGGTTGATATTTTATAATTAAATGCAAATATAATGATTGATTAACAAGAGATGCAATGTTTTAACCCATGTATTTGGAAGCTTGGGTCTCTAGAAACAGTATTATATATTTCATATATACTTTCTCTAACAAGATGCCAGTAATTTTTAGGACCCGACCATTTTTTAGAAAACAAAGGTGTACGTTTTCTTTTTTACTACAAATAAGAAAAATACTCTTCCGCTTCATGTGATCGAAGCTCGAACCCAGAATCCCTCTAACAAAATGCTAGTAATTTCTTGGACCCAACCATTTTTTTTAAAAAACAAAGGTGTATGTCTTCTTTTTACTACTAAATAACAAAAAAAAAACCTTCCACCCCAGGTGATCGAACTCAAACGATCCGAGTAAATACCTTTACCATTACGCTAACCCACTAGTTCAACTTGCCATTCCTAGTTTCCTGCTACATCTACTGAGAAATCCTATATTTATAATATTTTAAAATTACGCAGTCCAACTCCTCAGTTTGGAACCCGTAAACACTTGCTTATGAAAGGGTTGCACTTACCATTAAACTAAAAGCTCTTGTCAAGCTCTTGCCGGTCAAGTCCCAGCCTCTCGTGTGATTAATTCTGGTTTTTCAAAGAGCTGAGACTCTCTTTTCCAGATTGGATTTGGCTCTGCTTCCTTTTGTTTCGGTTTTAATATAGAAAGATTTTGAGGAAAAACCATAATAAATAACAAAATATTAACAGGGTAAGATTTATGTCTACTGTTTCAATATTAAGCTCATAATAGTTGCATCTATGTTGAAAAGCCAACAGCAACATCATTGACTACAACTACAACTACAACTACAGAAGGAGCTATATATATATAGGCAAACTTTAGGCATTTCTCATAAATAACTCCCCCTGCTGCTTCTTCGGCTGTTCTCACTTCTCATGGAAGGTCATGGACCTGCATCAGATAGATTAGTTACAAAACAAGAGGCTGTCGATAGCTTTTACCAATTGTATGCTAAAAAATAAAATGAAGAATCAATGGGTGCGCAAGTTAAGATCAATTTGTGAACTTTTTCTACGTCAACGATACTTCTACTTGTGCTTTGTCTTTACGTCCTAAGAGCTAACATATCCATGTATGTTTGATTAAGTGTGCACAATACACAGAAGTGGCTGTGGCTATTTTAGTTATAATACATGTACCTGTGCAAATGCCCTATCTTGTCATAAGCATATCTGCTGTTCTTACTTTACTAACATGCCCATGTCGTACATTTTTAGGATTTTGCCATGTCAGCGTGTAAACATCTAGGGGTGTTAAGAGAGAGGAGAGTGAAGAGAGAGTTTGCACCTGGTGCTAAACCTTGGTTTTGGGACATGGCACCTGCAATGACAAAAGAATAAAGCAACAAACAAGAGAGAAATAAGTGATCTACATTACATACGAAAAATAACAAATCATCCAGCAAGTTTCCAAAATTTATCTCCATAAATGGCAAATAATGATTCAAAACATCTCAGCATGGCCACCAAAATAAACAATGCAACAGGTGCATTTGTGGGCAGGGTATATGCGTCCAGAATGTCTACCTCGAGTTTGCCTTGTCCTCTATCTTTGTTTCTCTTTCTATATTAATAAAATTGCTCCATTTTTTTTTTCTCAAAAACGAACGAAAGAAAAAGAAAGAATCAAGCTAAAAACTGTTATCATTAAAATACTTCTCTTTGTTTCCTGCAAATGGGGCATAGATCTGATCAATGTGCAACAATCGTCGTCAAAATCCCAACAAACATAACAATAACCCTATCTCAATAAGAGCATTAAACCAAGTATGCCAAATGCATGAATAAACCAAATGATAGGCCAAATCTAGCCTTCGGGATGCTATTGATAACAACAGAATAAACGTAAGATGTGCTTTGATACTTGCACCTCAAATTAAGAGTCCGTTTTTCTTTTTGGGGCATCTCAAATTAAGAATCTCATTTCAATCTATGACATAACCAATGTACCAATCTCACAACAGGGAAAAATAATTATTTTCTCAAACGATAGTATCCACTACAGCATTTTTCAAATATTTGGCGCTCTTTATGTAACATAATCTTAAGGGCTTCTTCCTCTGATAAACCTATATCAAAGCGTTAGTGTTACAATTCTTTGAGAGCCACAATAATATACAGTTCACAATTTGACAATTTAAGATTAGTAATAATGATACTTCCCATGAATTTCCAAATCTAATTGTTCCTTCATTTCCTTCTCCTAACCACTACAATAAAGTCTTAACTGTTCACATCCTTCGGAGCTATATGCTTGAGCCATCTTCACAGCTATATAGTTACAAATTTGCAAAAATCTTCGATTATAATTTATGAGTTTTCGGACACAGTTTTGAAGTTTCAAAAGACCGCAGTTTTTTGAACATCTGAGGCGAGGATCATGCGAATTCTTTTCTTCTTTTTTTTTTCTTTTTCTTGGCTTGAGAGCTTGTAGCTTTTCGATTCAAACTCATACTCACATAACAGTTGATGTTCTTTCTAGTTTCTACACAACCGAATAGTTGAAATTTGGTTGTATCTAAGGCCGGCTTTTAACTTGTGTTACTAAAATATATAATTTAAATTTAAAATATAATAGCAGCAAGTAATGTGACAGTCAGTTGAGCTTTGTTTAAAGATGTATCTCCGGTGAGATTCCACGAAGCTGAGGGTCAGTCCAATTATTAGTGATGCTGGAGTGCCAAGTAGGAATGCCGCATGGTACTCACAGAGCACCAAATATTTTCTCCTTTCGACTTTGAATAAATGTTTAAACGGCAAGAGACTCTAAAAAGCTGCATATATACCCTCCCGCAAGAGACCATGTTGTCGCTTATTTTTCCTCAACATAAAATAAACTCTTACCATTTGCATAATCGTCGTATGTACGTAAGATTATGAACCCAATCATCCGCATAATCATCTCGCATAACAGAATATTTTTTTTTTATCCGAAACAAAATGCTTTATTAAATAGGAATATAAAAGCATTACAAAGAAGAGAGCAATCTTGGTGACCAGCAGTCCACCAAGCCCCTTAAATCCTCTAGCTAACTGAGGGAAAACAAGAAGAAGAAAAAACAGTAAACCAGCTCCAAACACATCTCCATCACTGGATAGCTGCCCCCATCTCGCATAACAGAATATTAAGTCCAAATAGTACCCAAAACCGATTGAATTCAAATTAACCTTTCCTCTGCTACACAAAACATCCCCTTTCCCAACCATGTAATCTTTTTGCAGCCTTCTTCACAACCAGATCCTAAAAAGACAAAAAATGGATCGGACCCCCAATAGGCAGCCTCAATCAAAGCATAATACATTAAAATACCAGTATCATCAGCAAATAATTAAAAAATAAATAAATAATTTAACCCAGAATATGCAACTTCATCCCACCCAACAAAGAGCCAAATTGTTTACCTGATTCTAAAATCAAAAGCATCTTGACAGATTAGGCCACTCATGTAGCTGATCGCGTGGGGATTGGGGGGCAGTACATACTTAAATTCTTAAATGTTGCCTTCCTATCCTACACGATCTCAATCACTCAGTACATTGCCAAACAGCTATTGCACACGAATAGGTAATCTTCGAAGGATTGGTATAGAAATTAAACTAATTTTGGCAATCAATCTGTTAGTTAGGCTTCTCCCCTGAGGCATAATTTCCCATCTAAAAACCCCCGTATTCATACCTCCCTACACCAATGCAAATCCGCAGTGTCAACTTATTTACTAATTAATGGTTATCACTCTCATGTCAAAGTAAGTAAACGTGTGTTCATGTCAAATCAAGGGAAGCAAATAGGAATAGCATAAGCAAGTGAAGAAGGCAAGAGCAATGAGCATATGCGTACCATTCGTAAGCAAGAGTACCCATTCCTCCGATACCAAATTCAGCAATAGGTTTATCTTGGGAGATAACATTCTCAGCACGGAGCAAGGTTTCATCATCATCAGCAGCAGCATGTCTTTGGCGCTCCTTCTCGTCCCCAACACCGAACGTGCACGTCCGGATGCAGCTATCGAAGCAACGATCGTAAGGAGAAAACAAGCAGAGATTATTTTTCCCCAGGTGAGTTAAACACCTTGATGTGGTAAAGCCTGACTTTTTAATCGTGGCAGCATCTTCCAATCCAGACCCACGTACAGGAATAGGGAAGAAACCAATTTCATCATCAGAAGAATCATCAGAGGAATCATCAGAAACAATTTTGACCCTCCTATAGTTGGCTAATAATAAATTGTGCGCGAAAACACCAGCGTGCGGCATGTAGCAAGTGAACATCTTATTGTTGTAAATTGGAGCCCGGTCTTCCCAACAGCATCTCCTCAAATTGTCAAGAACCGCATCCTTAGGTGTTTCTTGTGGATTGTAGGTATTCCATAGCTTGTTAACCATGTCAAAAGAGGCCAATATGGTACGTCCAATACAATTGGGATTCAATGCCACTTTGATAAAGATAAGGTCGCCAATAACCACATGTCCCCAATAACGGGGACCATTAATAAAGTAGATGCGGCTAGCGAATGGGGGGTTCCGACAGGGCCTCCCATTCGCGTAGACAAGGATCATTGACAAATAACAAAGGTGCATGTCTTCTTTGTACAAATGCAAAATGTTGTGCACTCAAGTTTTCGAACTCAAAACCGGAATCTCTCCAAATTGAGTAAACTTACCTTTACCATTACGGTAAACCACTTAGTTCAACTGGCCATTACGTGTTCCTGTAACACTTGTTGAGTTTACACTATTATTACTTATTAAATTGCATTCCAACTCCTTTTTGGGTCCACTTCTGCTTATGAAAGGGGTGCACTTACCATTAAACTAAAAGCTCTTGTCAAGCTCTTGCCGCTCAAGTCCCAACCTCTCGTGCGATTAATTCTGGTTTTTCAAAGAGCTGAGACTCTTCTTCCAGATTGGATTTTGGCTCTGCTTCCTTTGTTTCCGTTTTATATAGAAATATTTTGAGAAAAAATCATAATAAATAACAAAATATTAACAGGGTAAGATTTATGTCTACTGTTCAATATTAAGCTCCTAATAGTTGCATCTATGTTGAAAAGCCAACAGCAACATCATTGACTTCAACTTCAACTACAACTACAACTACAACTACAGAAGGAGCTATATATATATAGGTAAACTTTAGGCATTTCTCATAAATAACTCCCCCTGCTGCTTCTTCGGCTGTTCTCACTTCTCATGGAAGGTCATGGACACTGCATCAGATAGATTAGTTACAAAACAAGAGACTGTCGATAGCTTTTACCAATTGTATGCTAAAAAATCAAATGAAAGAATCAATGGGTGCGCAGTTAAGATCAATTTGTGAACTTTTTCTACGTTGACGATACTTCTACTTGTGCTTTGTCCTTTACGTCCTAAGAGCTAACATATCCATGTATGTTGATAAGTGTGCACAATACACAGAAGTGGCTGTGGCTATTTTAGTTATAATACATGTACCTGTGCAAATTCCCTATCTTGTCATAAGCATATCTGCTGTTCATACTTTACTAACATGCCCATGTCCTACATTTTTAGGATTTTGCCGTGTCAGCGTGTAAACATCGAGGTGTGTTAAGGAGAGGAGAGTGAAGAGAGAGTTTGCACCTGGTGCTAAACCTTGGTTTTGGGACATGGCACCTGCAATGACAAAAGAATAAAACAACAAAGAGAGAGAAATAAGTGATCTACATTACATACGAAAAATAACAAATCATCCATCATGTTTTCGAAACGTTATCTCCATTAAACGGTAATAATGATTCAAAAGATCTCAGTGCGGCCACCCTAACAAACACTGCAACAGGTGCAATTGTGGGTAGGGTATATGTGTCTAGAGTGTCTACCTGAGTTTGCCTTGTTCTTCATCTTTGTTTTCTTTCTATGTTAATAAAATTGCTCTTCATAAAAAGAACAAAACTAAAAATCGTTAACAGAATTAGCTAACAAAAATGCTTTCTTTGTTTCCTCCAAATGAGGCATAGATCATATGAATGTGCCGCAATCGTGGTAAAAATTCTATATAACTCATACTATGAACATAATAGTCTATGTCACAACAGCAGTAAATGAAGTAAGCTAAATGCATGAATAAGATTCCATATGATGATTTTAGCAAGGTTTTTAAAGGTGCTACGAGACCCAGGATAGCATAGGAGTTGAACCAGGTGCTAGACGGACACCTCGAGCACCTGATGTGGCCTAGCAGCTACGGGTTATGCGGCTAGGTGCTGGCGTCATTTTAATCTCTCTCTTTGTTAAATATATACACACGCATAAAAATATAATACAATAATGTCAAAATAGATGAGGCAAACTCACTGGGTCCACTGTCCATGGCAAAATAGCAAATCTTCACATCAATATGAAACTATCATTTTATCAAAAAAGGTAAAAAAGAAAGGGGAGGGAAGTTAAAGATAAGGAAATAAGGTTGAGGCAAAAGGAAGACTAGTGAGTTCGCAATTAGCCAATGCGAGTTTTTCTTTCCCTTCTTCTCTTCCAGCGACAGGGCTAGGTGTGATGGGGAGGAATGCAAGATGGGGATGCTTACTATGGTTGCTTGGTTTGTTCCGTTTTATTAAATGGTATCTTTTTGACCAAAGATAATCAAACAACTAGGCACTACTTGGGTGGCTGCCTTATAGTATTAGAGTTGGGACTTGGGAGCATCCAATCCAAAACTAAAAAGCCATGGGTGGAGTAGTCCTTGGATCTTATGTATTGCTAGAGACTAAGTTCCAATTCCAAAACATGGAACTCGAGTTCCCACAGATAGTTTTATCTCTTCTAATTATAAAGCACAAAATATCAAAATTAGGACAGAGGACGTTTAACGCTTTTCTTCTTTTGTGCATTCAACATGACAACCCTTTCCTTTTTGGCCGCCAATTTTCCTTGCTAAATTGCAACTGTTTTATGTAATAAATGTGCAGAAAAGATAATTTTTGAGATTAAAAAATAGAACCTCTATCAAAAGTGTCTCTGTTGTGATCACATCCAGCCACATATGTATGTGCATGATTCTTAAAAGGTGAATGAATTACATGGAAATAATAGTACTAACATAATAATATTCAAACATTTTTAACCCAGAAATTGTAACTCCATCCAATCCAACAAAGAGCCAAACTGTTTCCCAGATTCAAAAAACAAAAGTGTGCACGTTCAACTTCTGCATCCGAAACAATATTTACTCTATCTCAAGCCAAATGTTTCCAGATTAGGCCACTAGTGTAGCTAATGGCATGGATTCAAGTGGGGGTAGAACAAACCTAAGATCTTTAATGCTGTCTTCCAATCCTACACGATCCCACTCACTCATGCAGTATATTGCCAAACAGCTAGTAGTGCCACCAGAAATGTTAAGTCAAATGATCGTATAGAAATCAAACCACTTTTTGCAATCAATCTTTTAGTTAGGCTTGTCCCCTAGACCTTCTCTTCTGGGGCATAATGTCCAATACAAAACACTGTACTTATACCTCCCTATGCCTATGCAAATCCACACTATCATATTAATAATTTGTTATCGCCAAATGCCCAATTATTAATTAATGGTTCTCACTCTCATGTCAAAGTAAATGTTGTTTAATGCGTGTTTATGTCAAATCAGGGTAAGCGAATTGGAATAGCATAAGCAATTATTAATTAATGGTTCTCTCTCATATGTCGAAGTATAGGTGTGTACCTCGTAAAAATGAGTAAACATTTCTCTGATGCCAAATTCAGAAATAGGTAAATCTTGGAAGATGGCATTTCTCAGCACGCAGCAAGGGTTTATCATCAGAAATAATTTACTTATAGATGTTGAGTTCGTAAAAGAAAAAACAAAATAATGGATGCGGTTCTATCAGGCATTTTAAAAAAAAGGAAGGTGTATCTCTTCTTTTCACTGCAACAGCAAAAAGAGCCTCCCACCCCTAATGAAAATAGACCCTGCATCTCCCTAAGTCTGACTGAGCACCTTTACCACTACACTAACCCACTCGCTCCACCAGCCATTCCTAGTTTCCCTGCTACATCTGCTGTGAAATACTCCATTCATAAGTATGCGGTGAAACTTTTCTAGCTCCTCAGTTTCAAACCCTTGAACTCTAGTTTAAAAAGAGGTGCACTTACCATTGAACTAAAAAGCTCTTGTGCAAACTCTATAAATTTATACCAACTAGAAAAATTATACACCGACAATTCCTCTGTCTTCCAGTACATTAATTAGAAGGGAATAAGGTCGTTCATGTCTCAGCCTTTCATGCGCTTAGATTCGAATTTTGCAAAGAGCTGAGACTCTTTGTTCCCGTATTGGATTTTGGCTCTCTGCTTTCTTTGATTCAGTTTAAATATAGAACAATTTTGAGAAGGAACAATAAAGCAAATCAACATGCTAGCACTATTAATAGGGTAAGTTTTATGCCAATTCTTTGAATATTAAGCTCCTAATAGTATCAATTAGTAATAGGTTTTTTGTCAATTGAAATGAACAATTATTAATTAATGGTTCTCACCGTGTCAAAGTAAATGATGTTTCATGCAAGTTTAACTAAAACCAAGGTAAGCAAATAGGAATAGCATATTCAAGTGAAGACAGCAGCGTACCAGTGGTAAAATTGGGTATACATTTCTCCGATGCCAAATGTAGAAATAGGTATATCTTCTTCGAAGATGACGTCCTCAGCACGCAGCAAGGGTTCATCATTATGATCATCATCAGCAGCAGCTCCACCTCCTCCCTGGGAAAACAACTTCTCCTCCTCCTCCCCAAGGGCAAAAGTGCAAGCACGGATATAGCCATGAAAGAAACGCTCGTAAGGAGAAAACAAGCAAAACTTGTTTTCCCCGAGGTGAGTTAGGTACCCTGAGGCGGTCATCACAGACTCATTAATCGTGGCAGCATCTTCCAATCCGGAACCACGCACAGGAATTGGGAAGGCTTCGATTTCATCCTCGTCCAAGAAGTAATTATATTGGAACCTGAGGTGGCCTAATAAATCGTGGGCGAAAACTCCAGTAGGGGGCATGTCATCTCTAACGTAGCAGGTGAACATCTTGTTGTTGTAAATTGAAGCCCGGTGATTCCAAAAGCATGCTCTCACATTCTCAACAAGCAGCAAATCATTAGCAGATGAACTGAATAAGTTTTGTTGTTCAGGATTACGGCTGCTGCCGTAGGTATTCCATACCTTATGAACCATGTCAAAAGAGACCAAGATGAAATCACGATGGGGTAGCGGTTGGACTTTGATAAAGATAAGGTTGCCAATGACTGCATGTCCCCAGTAACGGGACCAATAGAGTAGTAGATGTAGCTAGCAAAAGGGGGGTCAGGTAGGGGGAACCATTGGCGTAAACGGGGATCAAACATCTCAAATTTTGGACCGGCTCTATCTTTGCAGTCCAACCTCCTCCTTCCATATCCCGCCCAGCCAAAGCATATATCTTACCCCGAGCTGTAACAATGAGTGGGGTAGACTTAGCCCCTTGAGTGGAAGGGCCCCTTCTCCAGCCATGGCAACGCAACACAATATCATCCTCCGTCAACTCAAACTCCCCTTTCCTCTCCTTATTCTTCTTCTTCTCCTCGTCGATTCCGTAAGAGAGATCACAGTACCAGACATCAGTTGCCTGAAAAGAGGGTTCAGCGTCCGTGGGTTGGAGGTCGGCACCGCCTATCCGATAGATTGTGGAACCTAGGGATCCATAACCCCTTCCAAATCTAAAACAGTGCTTGGCTTCTGGAAATAAGACCACCTTGTGGACACGGCTTTTGCTTTTGCTTTTTCCTCCTCCCCTGATATCAATAGCAAAGAGATTGACATTGCCATTTGGCTCGTCACCAAATGCATCTTGCAACAACAAGCACACGCATTGACGCTCTCCGTACTCGTTTTCTTCTTCTTCTTTATTATTATTATTATTATACAATAATAATGATTGCTGCACATCATCTTTACTGCTGGATCCTCGAACACCACCACCAAGTTTACCCAGCGGCCGAAACGTCCTAGTCTTCCGTAATCTCCACTTTTCCCCCTCCCCCTCCCCCTCCCTTTCCCTTTCCCACTCAGTGACGAGGTTAAGCGGCTGCAAATGCGTCGTACTCTGTAATCTCTTCCTTACCTTTCCCCCTCTCTTTCCCATTCTCTCTCTCTCTGTATTGTAACCCTAACCCTAGATATAAGGAACAACCGGATGGAAATGAGAAGAAGAAGAAGAAGAAAGCGGTGGTTTCGTTTCCGGAATCTTCTAACTTTCTTGCATTCCCTCGTTTATCCCCTCCTATTTTTTCATAATTCCTCCCCTCTCCCCCAATTTTTCTTCGTGGTTTCGTTTCGGGAATCTTCCAACTTTCTTGCACTCTCTTTGATGGTTCAATGTCGCGGTTTTGGAGGTCAACTCGGGCATTTAATTTTCAACTTGAATATCGGTATCGGTTTTGGTTTTAGTGATATGGACCGATTTATTATTTAAAAGGCCAAAAAAAATAAAAATAAAATATAAAAAAATTCTAAAGTATGAGATTAATAAGATTGATCAATTAAATAAGCATAATAACATTATTTAGTACAAATTACATATTTTACATCAAAATACAATTATCTGTCGCACTTGGTAATAAAATATTACATCATAATTCAATAAATATATAACAATACAATTTTATAAAGTACAAATATCTAAAATATAAGTTCAATTAGGCCTAAAATAATGATATAGATTATAATTATCATCATTACTCAAGGACTCCAGTTATAGGATATAAAGGATGTTGGGAATTGACACTTATGGGTTAAGGATGAGAATAATGACAAGATGACCCATAACCAGAAAAATTTGGTTGGCCATGGTGATGATAGTACCAAAATCCTCAATAATCGCTGCTACTTGAAAATCCATCATGATACGTTCCATGACCACTTTCATAATAACCACCGCAAGCAGTAATACTATTATTTGATCCCCCACTACTAGCATAATTTTGTGCAAAACCTTCATAACTAGTGCCAAAACCATAACTAGATATTCTGCCTCCGAAAATGCTATATCTACGACTATCATAATCATAGTCGTATTCATGTCCACCGTAATAATGTTGGTCTAAGTTTAAGCTCTGCAATTGATCATCATTGCGCTGATAACTTTGTGAATGAAGATTATAGTCACTAGAATACTCATCATAACTAGGGAATCTAGTTAGATCTGCTAGATGCCTACGCTTTTTTTTCTTTATTTTTTTTTCTTGCTTATTTTCCGTTTCTTTTTCTTCTTTCTTTTCTTCCTTTTAATCTTCTCTTTTTTAGGATTAAACCAATTTAATTAAGCAAAGATTAATAAATTATTTTGGAACAATTGAACAAATCAATATTTTTTTTAATAGTTTCTAATTTAATTAAACAAAGATTAACAAATTATTTTGAACAAATCAACATTTTTTTCAATAAATACCAATTTACAATTCAAGTCTCTAAAGTCCAATATGGAGTAACTTTTTTTTTTTACTTTAGTCACTTTATTTAATTATTCAATACGGAGCGAAATATCGGCGACTCGATGTAATTTCGGTAAAATATCGGTGATATTTCGAAATACCGCGATTTTAATCATATCGGGTCATAATAGCAGTTCGACACCCCTTATTCTAACTCGGTATCGGCCATCTCGGATCGGTTTCGGCCGATACTTTGAACCATGCTCCCTTTTTTATCCCTCCTATTTTTTCACAATTCCTTCCAATTTTTCTTGTATAATTTTATTTTTATTTTAAATAAAGACCTATTTTTAATTTTATATGCAATATTTACTATTAATATATTTTTAAATGTCCCGACTTTTAATGTTTGATATGTTTAATATGATAGTCGTCGGTAATCTCCTCTTTACCTTCCCACCTTTCTTTCCCATATTCTCTGTCTCTAGCCTTGTGTATTCGATCTTGTAACCCAATATTTTCTATTTATTAGTTTCCTAAATGAAGAGTTGACTTATATTACTTTATGATTTGTTTCCTTATCACTTTGTATACGTAAGTAAAAAAAGAACCTAGTTGTGGACCTTCTTGAGAGTGACCCATGTTTTGGGCTATTACTGGCACAAGTGACTTTGAACTTTATTGGGCGAGTTTTTAATATAATCCATGTATCCAGTATAGCGGGTAAGAATTTTTATTATGTATACTAATCATGCTTAATCAATTTAGACAATTGAATTAAGTTTAAGATTTGGGGCATCACATTAACCCAATAAGTAGTCAAATTGGATTCATGGCAGTTTATCCAAAATTAAATTTAACTATGTGAAAAATATGAGAATGCTAGAAATGGCAACTTAAGCAATCAAATAAATTAAAAGCGTCATAAAAGTTGCCATGGTTTTTTGCCAAACATATTATGTTTCCTTGGTTTTAAAGTGTCATAACAACTCTCCCATATATGAAAATTTAGAGTGTTTGGGATTATTATGTCTTCTTGTCAGAAAGTCTCTTATACCATTTATGATACTGTTCTTTACCACATTTCTTACTTTTTTGAGGAAAAAAATGTTAACTGTATTGCTCTCACAAACAATGTATGTCAATTTGATGATTCCCATAATGAAAATTTATGAAACAATTATAAATATAACAAAGTAAGCAATTACAAGTTGCAATCACATGATATGACAAGGAATATATGGTGCATGTTGTGGATTCAAATATCATGGACCGATTGATACTGTGTATATTTATAGCCCTTTAATCCCAACCTTACACAACATGTAATCTTAAATTGATTTTAATTAAAATTATTTGGACTTTGGGGTCCATAGTTTTCGTTTGTTAGACTTTGGTATCCATAATTAATATATGTATGAGTTATAGGCTTAGTTAATATAAAATTTTGCCGAGACTTCCAATTGTACCCCTTATTCATTCACACCAGCCATTACACTTTGACCTAAAACTCAATAAATCAAAAACTATGGACCTTATAGACAACAAACTAATTTGTCCAAAATACTACCTCTTATTTGGACTTTTACTAGGTCGAAACTGAGCGCGAAATAGGCCAATCGCTATCAGTTGTTTATTCGGTAACATTAACGCGCCGACTTCGTCGAATTTCTGAAAAAATTTTGTCCAAAATTTGGAGACACTTCCTTCTATAAAGTTATAGAGCTCTGAATAAGCTTTATGTAGACATAAAGATCACCTCAATCAGATATCCGAGCGAGAAGTTATGGTCATCCAAAGTAGCGCTGCAAGTCCCTCGCGTGAATAGTAACGTAAACAGTGAACAGTGTACCAGCGGGATTAATACCCATTTTTCCTCCATTTTCTGCATTCTTCGTCATTTCTCTTCTTCTCCTTTTCTCTCTTCCGTTTCTTCTCCTTCTTCTACATGATTTGATAGAGATGTGAGGGTGAATGAGAGGTTTATTATGGCTCATAAACAGACCCCCAAACACTCAAAAATCTATTTCATCTTCTTTCCCACACCAATCACCATTTTAGGGCTCAAAGTTGCGAAAATTGGGGGTTTTTGGATACGGTATGTTTTCTGCGAGCGACATACCGTATGGACAAAAAGCCTTGGACTTCAAATCGGTTCAATCTTCCTTACTCAAACCCTTTATTATTGATTGTTTAAATTGCTTGAGATTTCTTAATTATTTGCAATTGTGCTTGATTGTTTATTTGCTTACATTCTTTGATAAATTTGTTTAGTAAATTGTTTTACTTAAATATTTTCGGAAAGATTTTTAAATTCCGCATTTAGTTTCGCAAACCATATTCACCCCCCTTTAAGGTTGAAATCCGACCAACAAAAACTATTTTACTTCTCCTATACACATTACTCTTATATTATTGCTACCCTATCATTGATTTTTGAAACTTTATTTCCCTTATATTATTGCGACCCTATCTATCATCGGGTTTGGAAACTTTATTACTCTTATATTGTTGCCACCCTATCATCGAATTTGAAAACTTTATTACTCTTATATTGTTATCACCCTATCATCGGATTTGAAAACTTTATTACTCTTATATTGTTGCCAATCTTGGAAACTTTATCATCACAATCTTAATTTAAAATATCAATAATTGTCTTTTTAATTTCAATTTGTTCATCACAATTTTCATCTAATAATTACTCTCCTCTAATTTCTTAATTTTATAACTCTATATTCTATACTTCTAAAAACTATCAACATTTCAAATTTAGTTATAAGATTATTCACTTCTATTTAATTGAAAAATGTTTTTTTTCACTAAATAAATAGCGATTTCTTGCACTAATTCACACAACAAGTCATGTAGTTTTAGTTGGAAGGCAAGTTTAATTTTTTATGCATGAAAGCCCTCACCAATCCCATCTATAGTTGTAATTCATATCATATTCATTATTTAATGAAATGAAAAGTGCAAACAAAACATATCAATTTCTCTACTCGATATACACTAAATAGACTCCAAATAACCAAACTTTTTAACAACATACTCAAACTCCTTCATATCAGTTTGGATCATGATAAAAATTGTGATTTGTACTAATTAAAAATAAAATGTTCAAAATAAGTCCGTCTAACAAAAAGTAGTTGTAGTTGGTCTTCGTAAAAAAAATGTTTTAGAGATCAATTCAACATTTTAAGAAACGCTAAAGGTAGATCCTATAATAATTACAATACATTACTCTAAAATTGATGATAATTATTGTACGCTTTATCCTTAATACTGGCAGTAAAATAAGGCTAAGGGTATTACAAATCATATCACAATAAAACCCAAAAATTAATTTGAAACATCTTATATAACCTGTGCTACTGGTTTTATTAGTCATTGTTCAACTAAATAATAATTTCAACACAATAACTTAAAATAATATTAAAAGAAATGTTCTTAATTTAAGGCATTTCAAACAACCTCAACTTTTAATAATTTGATCAGATACGGAAGTATGCGTAGTATATCCACCAATTAAAATTAATTTATAATTGTACTAATTTAGATTACATTTTAATTTAGATTCTTAATCAAAATCTACTTATTTATTATATTTCTTTTAGGGTGCGTTTGGATTATAGAATTTAATTTAATTTCAAAATTTATAAATCTAAGATTTAAAAATTACATATTTGAAATACAAGAGTTTAAAATTTTATGTTTATTTAACAAATTCAAAGTAATTGATTTATGAATCCAAATATTATTCCACTAAAATTTACACTAGTTGATTAGTATGCTACTTTTATTTTTTGACACTGTGGCGGAAGTCAGGCTTATACAAAATTAACTCGTTTGACTCGCCCCACCCCTACTATAGTATTTTATTCCTTATAATATAGTGTAATTACCACGGAGCGGGAGTGAGTTTATGCGTACACTATTCCCGAAGAATTTGGATTTAAAAAAAATAAAACCTACACCGAGTTTGGGATGTGTTTATAAGCGTGTTAAATTTAGATTTAGACAACCACGACCCTTTGCCATCCTTAATATTATCGTTATAATTAATATTACAAGTATAATTATAATAATAAAAAATAATAATTTATTTAAAAATTATTTAATATTATTATTTTCAAATTCACAAGTTTAGAATTTAAAAAGAACATCCTTATCTCTAAAATTTAAAAATTATAACCTTAAAATAAATATTAAATCTCATTATTTAAATATATTTAAATTTAAAATTCCAAATCCAAATCTCATATTCAAATTTCTCTCGAATGCACGTTACAAACACGCCCTTAAACAGGGAGCATAAACCGTGGGCGAAATTTTCTAAACCGGGTAGAACGCGAAGAAGCAGCAGAAGAACAATAAGAGAAACCCTAGTTAGTAAAATTATTAGGGGCTTGTTTGCTAATTAGGGATGCGGCGAATTTGAGATGTTGGAGACGAGGAGTATGAAAAGGAGTCGTATGGTGGAGACGAGGAGTATGAAAAGGAGTCGTCTTACGAATACTGGATCTAGTACTAGTAGGGTAATTGAGGATGATTATGTGAGGAGGAGGAAAATTCCTCCTCGTCGCATAATCAAGCGCAAGAAGAATAATTCCTCCTCCTCCTTCTCCTCCATTAACTCCTCGGATAGTTTTGAGGAGGAAGATGATAATGAGAATGGGATTGACTATTTTGGAGCAGATGGATTAAACGAGGAGGAGAGGGTAAGGCATGGTATGTTTTCTGCGAGCGACATCAGTATGGTGAGTTTACATCCAGATGAATATACTAACACTCCCCTAACTGATGAAGAAAGGCAGTGTTACGAATCTCCAAAATACAAGGCCCTTCCTAAAAAACATGATTATAGAAAATTGAAATGGAGAAGGGATGTTCCTGAATTAGGTTGTAAGGAGTATCACTTTATTACACGAAAAGAGGAATCAATTTACTGCAAAGCCATCAAGAAGAGCCAGGTACGTACGTTTAGATATGTTGACAAATGAAATGTTGATAAATGAAAAAGAAGTGTAGAGAAGATGGTTTATTATCTTGTGTGTTATAAGCTCCATACAAGGTCCCTTTTATAGGGATGAAAGTAAATCTAGTATGCTTGATTGATGCCTTAAATCTAGGGATGGAAAAAGAAAAACAAATAACATATCTATGCTCAAATCTTTGACCTAGACTATGTATATGAAATCTACCTAACCATTGAAATATAACCCATGTGATCTTTGACAATATACATGTGATCTTTGACAATATACATTACAAGTAGATATTCTAATACTCCCCCTCAAGTTGGCACACATATGTCAAACATGCCCAACTTACTAACTATTTTTGCGAATATTTTCCTTGTCACGGGTTTGGTGAGTATATCAGCCAACTGATCTTCAGAGCGCACATGAGGAACAGAAATAACTTTCTCTTCTAACTTCTCTTTGATGAAGAACCCATTCACTTCAACATGCTTTGTTCGGTCATGTTGAACTTGATTATATGCGACAGCGCATGCTGCCTTGTTGTCACAATATAACACCATGGGTTCAGTCGGAGGAAAACCGAGATCTGTCAGTAGCAGTTTTAACCATAATAATTCTTGAATACCAACTGCCATTCCTCGATATTCTGCTTCTGCGCTTGATCGAGATACTACATTTTGCTTTTTACTCCTCCAAGTGACCAAATTTCCTCCTACAAATGTGAAGTACCCTGATGTAGACCTTCTGTCACATATATTTCCAGCCCAGTCAGCATCAGTGTATCCTTCAATTTTTAAAAAATCCTCATTTTTCTGAAACAGGATTCCCTTTCCAGGAGTTGCTTTGAGATAACTGATAATCCTCATAACTGCCTGCATATGCTTTTCCCCTTGATTATGTAGGAATTGACTGACAATGCTCAATGCATATGATATATCAGGCCTTGTATGTGCTAGATACATCAATCTTCCTACCAATCTCTGATAGCGCCCTTTATCGACTGGTACTTGATCTGTTTCGAGCTCTAACTTTAATCCTTCCTCCATTGGAGTCTCTGACGGTTGACAAGCTGACATTCCGGTTTCACTTAATAAGTTTAAGGCATACTTTCTCTGAGAAAGAAAAATGCCTTTTGATGATCTCGACACCTCGATTTCCAAAAAATACTTCAAGTTCCCAAGATCTTTCATCTCAAACTCCTGAGATAAGAGCTTTTTCAATGCCTGTTGTTCTTGAGGGTCGTTTCTTGTGAGCACCATATCATCTACATAAATGATAAGTACTGTAATCTTCTCATAACTTTTCTTCAAAAATAAGGTATGATCAGAATTACTCTGACTGTACCCAAACTTTCGCATCGACCTCGCGAATCTCCCAAACCAGGCTCTGGGGGATTGTTTTAGTCCATACAAAGACTTTTTCAACTTGCAGGCTTTATTCGTATGCTTTACCGGGATCTTATATCCAGGTGGGAACTCCATATATACCTCCTCTTCTAACTCCCCATGTAGGAAGGCATTTTTTACATCGAACTGTTGTAGAGACCAGCCCAAGTTTGCACCTAATGAGAGTAACACTCGCACCATATTGATTTTTGCTACTGGTGCAAATGTCTCCAGATAATCAATCCCATGCGTTTGTGTGTAGCCTTTTGCAACTAGTCTCGCCTTGAATCTTTCGATTGTACCATCTGCTTTATATTTCACAGTGTACACCCACTTGCAACCCACCTTCTTCTTTCTAGCTGGTAATTCGGTTAACTCCCATGTGTCATTTTTCAACAAGGACTTCATCTCCTCATCCATTGCTGATTTCCACTTAGGATTACATAAGGCTTCCTGCACACTGTTAGGAATAGATACAGAAGATAATTGATTCACAAAAGATTTGTTAGATGCAGTAACTGATCATAAGACACATAATTACTCATTGGATATTTAGCTTTACTGGTAAAGTCTGGGTCATATTTGGGTTTAGGTACACCTCTATTTGTTCGGTTAGGAAGCTGTTTTATGGGAATAGAAGAAGATGATACCTGAGATGCCTCAGTTCCAGGGATATTTGAAGTGGACGATTGGTTGTTTGCGTTAGAAGGAGGTGGAGGTGGAGATGGAGACGGCACAACTTCATTCGGACAGGTATCTGCAATTTCCTCATCAGGGGATGACGGAATTTCAGTTGTCTCTGCTGCTGGTTGTAATTCGGAATTCAACGTTGGAACTACCTCTATTGAGCTTATCTCTTCCTCAGTGATATTTTTAAATAACTGAACTTCTTTATAATGCTCCTCCTGAAGTTCAGTTCGGTGAAAGTACATATTTTCTTCATGAAATGTCACATCCATGGTGACATACACTTTTTGTGTGGGAGGATGATAACATCGGTACCCCTTCTGAGAAGATGCATACCCTACAAAGACGCATTTGAGAGCTCGAGGTTCAAGCTTGTTCCGCTGTTCCTTTGGTAAGTGGACAAATGTGACACATCCAAACACCCGGGGAGGAAGATTTTACACGATAGGGGCCGAGACAAACTTAGATAAGACTTCGAAGGGTGTCCGAAAATCAAGTACAGCTGAGGGGATGCGGTTTACTATATATACAGCCAAGGAGAGTGCTTCACCCTAATACGAGGTTGGTGTATTTGCGCTTATCAGGGATGCCAGAACTATTTCCAATAAATGACGATTTTTTCGTTCGGCAACCCTATTCTGTTGAGGAGTATAAGCACATGTTGTTTGATGAACAATTCCATGGATTTTGAAGTATGCTTGTAACTCGGTACTCATATATTCACCACCATTATCACTTCGGAGAACTTGAATAGTAATATTATACTGTGTACTGATCTGTTTATGGAATCCCTTAAACAAACTACTAACCTCACTTTTGGATTTCATGGGACAAACCCACGTCATCCGAGTACAATCATCAATAAATGTGACAAACCATCGTGTACCACTTAAAGAAGAAATGTGAGATGGGCCCCATACATCAGAATGAATAATCATAAATGGAACTGAACTTATACTCAATGAAGGTTTAAATGAAGTACGATGGCTTTTAGCCAATTCACAAGTCTCACAATGAAAAACAGAAGAATCAGTTTTATTGACTAAATGGGGAAATAGTTTCTTTAAGTAACCAAACGATGCGTGTCCTAACCGGCGGTGCCATAACCAAAGTTCATCTGCAATCTTCTTTTCAGAGGTACTAGTGTGCAAGGCCTTGTGTAAGCGATCTGTGTTTTTCACCTCCAGGTCCAAGTAGTACAATTTTCCCCTCATAACGCCATAACCAATCGTCTTCTTCGTCTGAATATCCTTAAAAATACAATGGGAAGGCCAAAAGGTGACAACACAGTGTAAGGCATTGGTTATTTGAGCAACAGATAATAAATTATAGTCTAAGGATGGTACTACTAAGACAGGGCTTAGGTTTAAGGTGTCTGATAGATTGACTGACCCTTTTCCTACCACAGGAACTGGGGCACCATTAGCTGTGGAAACAAAGGTCTGAGATGATGGGTTTAGTGGAGTAACCATTTTGGAATTAGATGTCATATGATCAGTGGCACCCGAATCAATTGCCCATGTATTATTCAAAACATAGACAGAATGTAAAGCCGTACCTGACGTACTTGTGGTGGTAAGTAAGCCTGAGGCTTGTTTGTTACCTCCTTCTGTGGTTTGACCTGTTCGACCACTTCGAGAATCCTTCCACCAATCCGGGTAGCCAATGATTTCATAGCAACCCCTTTTTGAGTGTCCCGTAAGCCCACAGACAGAGCATGGAGGGTACTTAGAGGTTGAACCCCGAGAATCATTTGGCCGGTTACCAGAGCTGGATCGTTTATCTGAATTACGCCAATTTGAATTGGAGGGGGCTTGATTACGGACTACCATAGCTGCAGTTTCTGTCGTGATGTTCATTGTTTGTCGTCGAAGAGCCTCTCGACGAACCAGGGCATATACTGATTCTAGTTTTGGAACCGGATTCTTTCTCAAAATCTCCCCTCGAATCTGTTCAAGCTCATTATCCAACCCGGCAAGAAAAATGTGGACTCGCAATCGTTGAATTGATTTCCTATAAGACTCCACATCATTAGGGTTTTCCATAACGACCTTATCACGGTGGTCTAACTCGCTGAATATTTCTATCAGCTCCTCATAAAACTCAGATATTGGTCGCCCACCTTGTTTGGCAGAGAAGGCACGTTGGTTCAAATAGAACACTTGTAATTCATCTGCCCCGTCATGAAATGCTGTAGACAGCGATTTCCAGATCTCACGTGCTGTAGGAATGCGAATGTAGCGTTTCATGATTTCTGGTTTCATGGACATTAAGAGCCACCGTTTGACTCGTTGATTATCGGGGTACCATTTATCGAACTCCAGTGTTCCTTCTTTCGGAATTGAGGCTGAACTTTGAATAAAGGAGAATTTTTGTTTCTCCGCGATGTGCATTTCCATGAGTTGAGACCATATATCATAATTGGTCTCATCTAGTAGGAGGCCGATATTGAATGAGGAGCCTTCAGTTTGAATAATGAGAAGAGAATCTTTTGCGGATGATCCGGTTAGGGTTATAGAGTCGTTAGCCATTGGAAAATGTGATACTCAATAATCTAGATCGAATTTGAAATTTCTGAGGTCGTGGTTGTGTTCAGAAGGTTGAAAAATGTTAGGAACAACTTCTGGGGAAAAAAATGTAACCTTCAGAAAATACAGGGGCCAAAAATAGAAATACCAGAAATTTCAGGGGTCAATTTGTAAATAATACTAACGGATCTAAGAATATTCCGTTAAATCTAACGGCGTCAAGAATATTCCGTTAAAGTTAACGGTAGGCCAACATCATACAGTGACACGTGGTAGACACGTGGCAGTTAGGGCTGACGTGGCTTGCCACGTGTTCGTCTTCTTCACTGGTTGGCGCGTGAGAATGACGGACTGGACGTTGGGTTGTTTGAGTGGCGCGTGAGGGTGCGTGGTTGATCCAAATCTGGATTTTTGAACGCGGTTGGGATCGTAATGTTGAGTAGATTATGATGGTATATGATTTTGGTGGTTTAGATATTTGTACGGGATGAACGAAGCTTTTGAAACTTTGTGTGTAATTGTTTTGAGAAGGTATGAGTTCTGTTTTAATGGTGGAGGTTCTGTGGGTATGGTGTGGGTTCTGTGGAGGTGGTGTAGGCCGTGTGGTTGTGTTTATTATGTCAACAAAACCTCTGATACCATGTTGACAAATGAAATGTTAATAAATAAAAAAGAAGTGTAGAGAAGATGGTTTATTATCTTGTGTGTTATAAGCTCCATACAAGGTCCCTTTTATAGGGATGAAAGTAAATCTAGTCTGCTTGATTGATGCCTTAAATCTAGGGATGGAAGAAGAAAAACAAATAACATATCTATGCTCAAATCTTTGACCTAGACTATGTATATGAAATCTACCTAACCATTGAAATACAACCCATGTGATCTTTGACAATATACATGTGATCTTTGACAATATACATTACAAGTAGATATTCTAATAAGATATACATGCATGCATACATACATACTGATGTACTACCGGTAGTATAGCCGTAGTTATTGAAACACATGGTTCATGAGGGATTGAGCTGGTGCATTAGTGAGCCCAAATGGCATCACTTTGAATTCGAAATGGCCGACCAGATCTTAGAATCCGGAAACAATACTTATGAATCAAAACTATCGGAATTGAGAAGCCTGTAGATGCTGATTTGAATTTACCAAAAAAATTAATTACTTTTAAATTAAACCAAATATGATCCGTCAATTATACACACCCACGTGAAAAACAACACTTATTTCCGAAAGTTGAATATGAAGAACAACTTCCTTACATGAAAGACTCTACTTTCAGCACAAGTCAAAAGAACACTAATAAAAAGCATTTTCAGAAATATATTACTTTAAAGAAAAAAAATATTATGAATTAAACCAAACACGATCCATCAATTACCTGTCCAGATACAGAATGCTCAAATCAGCTCAACAATTTCAATACAACTAAAATGAGCTGGTCAAAATTTGGGAAAGTTCAAGAGGAGAAGAACATATAGAAGAAAACCCAAATTCAACTGCTTAACTTTGTTTTCTTTTTACCCAAAATTCAACATAATCTAATACTCAGAGTTTTGGGCGGGATTATGAAAGGCTTCAAAAGCCCTTCAACTTTGTTATATTTTCAGGGGTACGATCTTGCTTTCCTGCCCTATTCCATTATGACTGCTGGTATGATGACACCGGTTCTTATCCACAAATTATTGACGAATATAGAGAGAGAGATGAGAGAATAGATTGTTATTATTTGATGTGTTTCATTACAATAGCTCAAGGATATATATATACATGTATGGGGTTGGTGGTGTTGATTATATTTGACATTCTAGCACACCATCTAGAAGGGTTGAACATCTAGAAGGTTGGCTACCTAACATGTTAATACTCCCCCTCAAGTTGGCACACATATATCAAACATGCCCAACTTGCTAATTAGCTTGGCAAATACTTTCCGTGTCACGGCTTTTGTGAGTATGTCAGCTAACTGATCTTCAGAGCGTACGTGAGGAACAGTAATAACTTTATCTTCTAACTTCTCTTTAATGAAGAACCAATCCACTTCAACATGCTTTGTTCTATCATGTTGAACTGGATTGTGTGCGATATCACATGCTGCCTTGTTGTCACAATATAGCACCATAGGTTCTTTCGGAGGAAAACCGAGATCTGTCAGTAGCAGTTTCAACCACAATAATTCTTGAATACCGGCTGCCATTCCTCGATATTCTGCTTCTGCTTCTGCACTTGATCGGGATAATACATTTTGCTTCTTACTCCTCCAAGTGACCAAGTTTCCTCTTACAAATGTAAAATATCCTGATGTAGACCTTCTATCACATATATTTCCTGCCCAATCAGCATCAGTGTATCCTTCAATCTTCAGGAAATCCTTATTTTTTTTGGAACAGAATTCCCTTTCCAGGAGCTGTTTTGAGATAACTAATAATTCTCATAACTGCCTGCATATGTTTTTCCCCTGGATTATGTAGGAATTGACTGACAATGCTCAATGCATATGATATATCAGGCCTTGTATGTGCTAGATACATCAATCTTCCCACCAATCGATGATAGCGCCCTTTATCGACAGGCACTTGATCTGGTTCGACTTCTAACTTCAATCCTTTCTCCATTGGAGTCTCTGACGGTTGGCAAGCGGACATTCCGATTTCACTTAGTAAATCTAGGGCGTATTTTCTCTGAGAAAGAAAAATGCCTTTTGATAATCTAGACACCTCGATTCCCAAAAAATATTTCAAGTTCCCAAGATCTTTCATCTCAAACTCCTGAGATAAGAGCTTTTTTAAAGCCTGTTGTTCTTGAGGGTCGTTTCCTGTGAGCACCATGTCGTCTACATAGACGATAAGTGCCGTAATATTCTCATGACTTTTCTTCAAAAATAAGGTATGATCAGAATTACTCTGACTGTACCCAAACTTTCGCATCGACCTCGCCAATCTCCCAAACCAGGCTCTGGGGGATTGTTTTAGTCCATACAAAGATTTTTTCAACTTGCAGACTTTATTCGTATGCTCAACCGGGATCTTATATCTAGGTGGGAACTCCATATACACTTCCTCATCTAACTCTCCATGTAGGAAGGCATTTTTGACATCGAACTGTTGTAGAGACCAGCCCAAGTTTGCAGCTAATGAGAGTAACACTCGCACCGTATTGATTTTTGCTACTGGCGCAAATGTCTCCAGATAATCAATCCCATGCGTTTGTGTGTAGCCTTTTGCAACTAGTCTTGCCTTGAATCTTTCGATTGTTCCATCTGCTTTGAATTTCACAGTGTACACCCACTTGCAACCCACCTTCTTCTTTCCTGCTGGTAATTCGGTCAATTCCCATGTGTCATTTTTCAACAAGGACTTCATCTCTTCATCCATTGCTGATTTCCACTCAGAATCACATAAGGCTTCTTGCACACTGTTAGGAATAGATACAGAAGATAATTGATTCACAAAAGATTTGTTAGATGCAGTTAACCGATCATAAGACACATAATTACTCATAGGATATTTGGCTTTACTTGTAAAATCTGGGTCATACGTGGGTTTAGGTACACCTCTATTTGCTCGGTTAGGAAGCCTTTTTATAGGAATAGAAGAAGATGATACCTGGGAGACCTCAGTTTCAGGGATAGTTGAAGTGGACGATTGGTTATTTGTGTCAGGTGGTGATGGAGACGGAGACGGCACAACGTCATTTGGCAAGATTTCTGTTGTTACCATATCAGGGGACGATGTGATTTCGGTTGTCTCTGTTGCTGGTGGTGAATTCGAAGTCAACGTTGGAACCACCTCTATTGAGCTTACCTCTTCCTCATTGATATTTTCAAATAACTGAACTTCTTTATAATGCTCTCCCTGAAGTTCAGTTCGGTGAAAGTACATAGTTTCTTCGTGAAATATCACATCCATAGTGACATACATTTTCTGTGTGGGAGGGTGATAACATATTGACGAATATAGAGAGAGAGATGAGAGAATAGATTGTTATTATTTGATGTGTTTCATTACAATAGCTCAAGGATATATATATATATACATGTATGGGGTTGGTGGTGTTGATTATATTTGACATTCTAGCACACCATCTAGAAGGGTTGAACATCTAGAAGGTTGGCTACCTAACATGTTAATACAAATATGAAGATGTAGCACAAGATTTGGCAAGGTACTCAAAGTTGGCACTTAGATACTACAACAATAAAAATGTACGTCCCTCCCTCCTTCCCTCTTTCTTTTATGTCATTGATTTACGGGAACATCACAAATGTGTGTGTGTTTCTTTACTTGCTTCAGTGAATTGTATAACCAGTCATTTGTGCAAGTATTTATTATTATTACTCGCAGGGTACTAATTATGACTTTAAGCGACTTGTGAAGGCAAATGCTCAGGCTGCTTGTGTGAAAGTATATCGTATCACGTTCGTGGCAGCCAACTTTGCTGCTTATCCAGCCGAACAAGACACAACTTTTCAAGCTAAGGTTCTTTTGAAGTTGAGGAATGATATAGAAATCCTGTTGTGTAGGATTAAACCATGCCAATGAGGTAAAATTTGATGATTCCCCCCGTATATATTTCCTCGTTAATTTGGACTGTCTTTTATTTGTGTATAATGGCTCTTGTCTTTGAATCACATACTTCTATCTTCTTTGTCTAAAATTAAATGGTAGATCCATTATTAATTGAACAGTTTATTCAGATACCTTCTTGCTTGTCTGTTTGGGTGAACCTTCCGGGAATAGGTTTGAGCTGATTGAATTAAATGCAGCAGTCAATGGAGATAGACAGAAGCAAATCAAGGACTATGGAGAATTTGTGTGTGTGTGTGAGAGAGATAGAGAGAGAGCTAAATCATTGGTAACATACTCCCTCCTCCGTCCTCCCTAATTAGGAGTCCACTAAATCCTTTTTGGGACGTCCCAAATTAAGATCCTGCCTCCCTTTTCTAGGACCGAATCCAGATTGGGAGTATATTCTGTTTTCAACCATTGATCATACTCTCTTAAAAGGTTCGAAAGTGAAAGTGGGTTTGGACCTATGAAGCAAGGACGCTCTCTTGGAGGTATGTGTCAGGCCCGACATGTGTCAGAGAGTGTCATATATTTTATTATTATTTTTTCAGTCGGACACGTGAAGGACACGTAAAAAAGGGTCAAATTAGAAATAATTTAAAATATATAGGGTTCAAATAATAATTAAACAACTTAATAATAAAACAAACATAACAAATATCATCTCTTTCAAGCCACCATTGAAACAAAACCCTAGCCCCAATCTCAGCCCCAACTTCCCGTCGACGACTTGACAACTTCTCTCCAGCATCCCAGAATTAATACTTTAATCATGGAACAATTTAGTGATCATATTTTGAGTATTTGAATTATTATTGCAATTTAGTTTCATTTGATTGAATTCTTAAATATTTATAATGTTTATTGCATACATATAATTAATTAAGAATGTGTCCCCCCCCCCCCCCCCCCCCCACGTGTCGTGTCCTATATTTTGGAAAAATTGCGTGTCACTTGTAGTGTCGAAACGCGTGTCGCCTTCCACTTAGCTATGCTTCATAGCTTTGGACCGAGGGAGGAGTAAAAGAAACTAGAGAAGCGCATCGATTCCCTCCAAAAACAATCTAAACTTAGCTTAACTAGCTCACTCAAATACCGACAAACAGAATCAGGGGAGTTAGCAATAATGTATTTATACTTCAGTCTATGCTACCTAGTTTTTGGCCCGCATGGTAGGGGTGTTCGGTATCCAATCCTAACTGACCGAATCCACTCCAATTTTACTGGATTAGATTGGATCACTTTTGGGAAACCGAAAAAGATTGGATCGATTTCGGTTTTGGGGTTGCAGCAACTGATCCAAACCGAACTAATTAGCATATAGGCATATTTTTAAAAAGTGCCCCATGTTTAGAATTTCTCAGTCTGGCAGTAAAGGAGACCCTTTTCAATTTTGAATTTTCACTTAGCTTCGATATAGAAATGAAAATTGGATACCTATTACCCAAAACATTGAAACCCTTGGGTGGGCCAGAATATCTTAATCGGAATAATTTTACTTTGTTCATGTTTCCTTAAAAAGGTAAAGTAAATTATGACAAACACAGGCAAAATTCAAAAAATCCTTCCATTTTTGTTTCCTGCACAAATGCGACAAATGATATGATGGCAAGCAATCACTTAAAGCAGCAAAGGACACCAGCTGGTCAATTGTATGAAATTATTTAAAAAAAATATTTGTTTTTAAATAAAAACTTGTATCTTTTCTAATTGTGCGAAAACAAATGAGCTATATTTGAGATGGTACTATATATCCTAATTAAAAAGGCATTTACTTAATCAAATTTAAGAGAGTACGTTTTCAAGTTCGATTGTTATTTAGGATGAGAATTTTTTTTATTATTATTCTAATAAAAAAAATTTAAAAAATGTGTACATTTTTAAAGTTAATACATCCATGGTTTACCAATAAACCGTACTTTTGCTAAAAAAAAAAGGTTGCTAGAAATTTATTTTTTTGGAAAATGTTTTTCTTACTTATAAATCTTACCAGCAATTTTTATCGGGTGCATTAAATGAGTTGTACATTTGTTATATCTTATGAATGTACAATTCATATAATGCATACCGGTATGAATAAGTGGTAAGAATACCCAAAGTGTATAGCATTGCTCCTTTGCTTTACTTTGGATCAACCAATAAATTATAAATTAATTTCAAAACATGGTAGTTTTTTGAATAACAAAAACATTCTGGAGATTAATTTTTTTCGCTTCAAATATATCAACTATTTTTGATCAGTTTGGACACGCAGCTCGAACCCTCTTTAAAGTAGTTCATTCCTTCTGGATCTATTAGCCCGTGTGAAATAATTCATTTCTTAACTATATTGGAATACACCTCTTCCTTTCAAACCCAATAACTTTTCATTACGAGAAGGGTGCATTTGCTGTTGAACTAGAAACTCATGTGCTAAGTTAAAAAAATATTACTACTCCTAGATTTTATGTTTTAATATTTTTCCTAATATATTACAAGAAATTTAATATGCATTTTTTTTCCTTAAAAATAATGTATATAAAATGGAAAATACGCATGCAACAACAGTAGAGTTTTATGATGACTTTTGCAGTATTTAGATAAGGTTTTTCTTTTTTTTAATTTGAAATTTAAAGTTAAACTTCTAAAATTACTATTTTTTATTTAAGACGTTTAACAGTTTAGCGTAGTAAACTCATCCAACGATGCAAATGCAAACGGAGGGGAAATGAAAAGTTTGGGCGAGTGAATCTATCTATCTACTGCATAAAGTTTTGGTCTTCTTTCTCTCTATTATTATAACATTACTCATTAATAATAGTTATGATAATCTATATTTATTTAACTTCTCACAGTTTATAATCCCATTATTTTCTCTAGGTATATTAATTATTTTGCACGAATTTAAAAAAATAAAAATTAATACATTTCAATTGTTATTTTTATTTTTATTTTTATTTTATATAATTAGGTTACTGTATTGCTTGCTTATTTGTAATGAATTTACTTTTATATTTTAATAGTTATATTAAATGGGTATTTTTACATGTATGTTCTTTTCGCGTAATTTTGATATGTGATTTGATAAATTGGGTCATTTATATAATTTAGAAGTGTTCTTTTCAGCTAAGTCTTAATATTTTAAAATTGGCTCAAAATGTTGGGATTTTGGAATCCCGTATTGAATTACAAAGTTTGAATCAGACACATCTCTTCTTAATCATATATCTCGTCCATTATTGGTCACTGTGACTTTTTCTCTCCAGCTAAAATACATAAATGCATAAAATTCTCATTTAAACTCAACTTATATTATTGTCTGTTGAAAATTTCTATTTATTTTTTAAAAAACAGCAAATTAAAAATCACCAGATTTATAAATCTTGTAATTTATCAAATCACATGATTTTAAAATTTTATGAAAAGAATACAACTTTATATATTATATTTTTATATTTGTGTAATTTGAAGCATTTACATGTTCACTATGAGGACGTTCCTACATTAATACATAATTAATGTATTTTTTTCCTAATATATTACAAGAAACTTAATATAAATGTTTATTTTCTTAAGTTAAAAATAATATATAAAAAAGTAAAAATGGTAAATACGCATGCAATAGAGTTTTATGATGATTTTTGTAGTATTTAGAATTTAGAACACAAAATAATTAAACAATTTAGATAAGTTTTTTTTTAAAATTTAAAATTTAAAGTTAAACATCTAAAATTATTATTTATTATTTGACATTTAACGATTTAGCATATGAAAAATGCATATAGTATATTGGTCCAAATTAGTGGGTAAACTCATCGATGATGCAAAATGCAAACGGAGGGGAAATGAAAAGTTTGGGTGAGTGAATCTATCTATCTATTACATCTATTAAAACTAATGAAAATGCAGCCCCTTGTTGCCAAAGAAGTGTCACGTGTTGTTTTAACAGCAATTAAACATTTATATCGCATTTAAATTCCACTAGCAGTTATAAATGTATATCAGCCTTATCTACACAGAGCATTTAAATCCTACTTGTATATCTCAACCCTTACTTATCTTCTATTCATCTCCTTCTATCCATTATTTATACTGCTCTAGATTCATTGTATACAACCCTTCCGCTTCTATCAACACTTTGGGATCACTAGGGTCCTATATATGTGTGAAACCATGCTATCTATTATGTTTCGCGTTGTTCTATCTGTCATTCCAAGTAATAAGCCTTACTTTTAACCTATTTTCGGAAAAATTCCTCTAGATGCTCTAAAGGTACTCAGAAATCTATTGTCTTCTAATAAGAAAACATATATAAGATTCGTAATTTAATTGTTAACTTAAGACATTTTCCTATTTTGTTTCTGCTTTTTTATTATTCCTTTTTTTTTTGTATTCGTTTTTGTTGTTCTCCTTGGAGGAAGTAGAAATAAGATTTAAAGTAAAATTGTTGCTAGAAAAATTTGTGTGTATTTTCTCCATTTTCCATTTTCATTTGTGTTTGTGCTCATCAAATTCATGAATTTATTATTTAACTTATTTTTGTAAACTGTACTCTATTGTTGATGCCGCTTTTAATTTGTTTCCCTTTTCAATGCTTCTTTAATTATTGAGAAAACAAGTTTATTGAGACATATCATGTATATATGCCAAATATTTTCTTATTCGAATTGATAAGTTGTCAAAATCAATATTATGCTCACACATCAACATTTTTGGAGGAAGGTAGATTTAGTTAGACCTCAAGAGTGCATTACAGATTGTACATTATCTACCAAGTGTTATTAAATTCAAGAATATTTAAAACTAACATTTGTAATTTAGTGTATATATTACAGTAAGACATAATTTACACTTAATTAAACTTGACATAAACCTGACTACCTTATTGTAATTTGAAAAAGTAAAGCAAACTTATTTTCTTTGTTTCCTTTGTCCGACGTATATAAGATGAATAAGAAACTTTACATGTATTCATATATTGTAGTTTTGTTCTTGAGTTTGGATTTATATGAGTGTGATTTGTCACATGCTTGAGCTTGATTTGGATAAAAATATATATAGTATTTTGAAAATTTTATATATTAGATAAAAGTTTTATTTACTTAGTCTTTAACTAAGTGTGTTGTTCAAGATTGCAGTGTTTTACGCATTGTATTTGAGGCACTTTTCGATCTAGTCTGTGAGTAGAGAACAAAGAAATATATTGTACATAACTGATAAGGTAATTATTCATTTCCTTATACGTTAAATAATGAAGTTTGATTGCTGTTCATTTGTTTTTCTAGGAAAAAAGGCATGCATATATGTTGTTTGACAAAATAACTGCGTGAAAAACAACACCAATATATAGTTTTTTTTCAAGGGATTTTGTTGTACTCATAGCATTTGTTTTAATTCTACATGTCTAAAATTTAAGCCAAAAAAAGTTTAAACTCTTTCATTCGATACTAGCGTTGAACCCGACCAAGTGAGTGGAAGAACTAATACACGGACTACGGATATTGGCCACTTCACTGCCTTGAAAGACGCTTTGCTACAAGAAAGAAATAATTTTTTTTTTAAAAAAAAACAGTGTTTTCCTAAAAGCCATTCAGCTAAGACCACAAATACTTAATTGCGACTCTTTCCGAGGAAGGAATTCGGTTTTGGGAAGATCTATGGACAGGGTGTAACTTTTTGTTTGTCAAATATCCGATATAGTTTATCCTAAAAAGTTTTAAAGGCGTATATTTCTTCATTGGTGTCTTGGAACTCCAATTAGCTCTTTTTCATTTCTAGTTAATGTGTGTTTTTCATTATATGTACTTTCTCTCTATGGCAGGTATGAATTTTGTTTAATTTTTTTTCCACCAATTGTGTAAATTTGTACATACCATAAATTTGACTCTCCTAAAACTACTTATACCTGCTCCTTCTGTCTACGCTTTCTCCTCTTAGTAGGACCCCATACTTCATCTTCACTAATTTGTTTATTTATATGAGCATCCTTTCCAAACATTTCCTGTACAAAAAGATAAATACATCTATATACATGTTCAATGAGATTAATAAAATTCAGCCTACGATATATGCTGCCACAAAATTAAATAAGCAGACTTTTACCTATTAAATCAACATATAATGACAAGTAGTTCATAGCAATGTACATTAATGTTATAATGCAAGCATATACTCTTTCAAGAACATTAAAGAAAACTACTTATACATGCTCCTCCTCAATTATCATATTCTACACCTTTTACTTATTTTTATATATATTATTGATGGATGAGTGATGATCAATCGGTTTTTATAATCTAAATCCACAATAATGACTTATTTTTCATTTTACAACTTCATGTTTGCTGCCTTTAGTTGTATAACATTGTTTGTACGATTGGTAAATAACTACTACTAAACAAATTAAAATGTAAAAATACACATACAACTCAATTACTCATTATTGCAATAACATGCAAGGTTCTTCGGACAATTCAATTACCATCCAACCATGTGAGAAGTCTACACAACTCCACCCACAAGAATCATCAATCAAACTCAACAAGCGAAAATATGAGAAGAACAAATTGAATGAGGCACAAACAAGGAAATCAAAGCTCAAAGATAGCTGTGCTAAAAACATCTCAGAAATCATATTTCGTTCTAATTATGGATCCTTATGTAACTCATCTTTTATACAATGAACTTCAAATATTACGAATTTAGCTCACTTTTAGATTTTATTAGCTTTTTAATTATATTTGTTTATAGTAATTACAAATATTACTCAATTAATATCATTCACTTTTGTGTTCAATTGAAAATAATTTTGTTAAGCTCGACCATGCATCGCACGGGTAGTAATCTGGTAAAGTAATAAAATGGAGGAAGTATAGTATAATTGATGTAATATTTAATTATTTTTATAAATAACTCTTATGTTTTTCTTTTTATTTGTTTGGTCTTTTTTCTCTCTATTGTTATAATATTGCCTATTAATAATAGTTATGATAATATATATACTTAACTTCTCGATATTCATAATTCTATCATTTTCTCTCAACCAGGTGTATCAGTTATTTTGCATTAAATCAAAAAATATATATTATACATATCAATTTTTTTTATTTTATATAATTGGATTGTTGAATTGCTTACATATTTGTAATTAATATACCTTTATACTTTTGTAGTTATATTATGAATATTTTTGTTTACCATTATATATTATATTTTTATATTTATGTAATTTAAAACATTTACATATTCCGTTAATTAAAACGCCCACGCATCGAGTGGGTTACACACTTGTTACTTAAAGTAATGTTGCCTCCATTAATACATAGTTAATACCTTTTTAATTTAGTGCTATTAATCTAATATGAAGTAAGTATTTAACTCCTAATCAAATTCATAGTTGAATTTTTTTATTCAATTTCAACGTTTCATCTTTCCATGTGGACATTTTTTTTATCTTCCTTCTTAATTTCAGTGTTCATAGTATTCAATTTATGATAATTGATGGTAGAAAATGTAAATTGCTTGGGTTATTTTTATTGTTCTTTTTAAACTCCCTTCTTTCTCTATTCTTACGAGTATTCCACCGCAGAATTTTAGTTAATTTCAAAATTCCACTGCAATATTTTGAGATGAAGCACAAAGTTGAAAGAGATGAAATTAATTGTAGGTAATTCCACACTGGTGTAGCACAGTCTTGATATACAGCCCAAACTCTGTACGTTAATCACTTACGCATTGTTTCTTTTAGGATGTTTCAAATTGATTGTCTCATTTTCAATTTTGTTTTATTAATTAAAATTTCTTTAGAATCAAAGTGGGATCGACTACTGCAGTACATATATAATTATTCCATGTTGTCATTTTTTCTTAAAAGTGCATTAGAGTATTAGTACAATGTTATCAAGTGTATTTTTCGCAAGTATAGAGCACTATGCATAAGCAAAAAAGATTCCAATCCCAATCTTGCATCTTATGAAAGAAGATTAAATTTCATTGAGATCATCTTCAATTTCCTTCCTGCATCTTATAAGATTGAGTGTTTGACATGAGATATACACTAACATTAAAAGTGTCAAGCATGAAGATAACATAACTATTAATTGCTACCTCTCATACCCTTTCTCTTGGCTGAACATCACAAAAGATAGATATAAGTATATTCTTTTGGGATAGTTATATTAATACAAATTATTTGTTTTTAACTAACTAGCATTTTTTTTTACAACAAAAGTTACTAGTTACTATGTGCTATTTTCTATCCTACAAGAATTTGTATTTTTGCGCTCTCCTCTCATGAGCCTTTCTCCAGTATGGTGCAGTAAGCAAAACTCTCATGAGCCTTTCTCCACTATGGTGTTGTAAGGTAAAAAAAAATGGAAGGAACATAAACGGTTATTTTTGGATTAATTTTTAATGTACAGCATAAATTTTGTTTATTTAATGTAAATTCATTTTGTGTACTATTATTTGTTTTGTAAAATTCTGCTTATTATTTAAAATTTAAAATTATTATTTTTCATAAAACTTGACTATAATTTTATAAGTATAGACAAGTATACGGAAAATTATACATATACACTTACTAAAGATAATAATACAACGTCCGTACATTGCACGCGCGGGTAATAAGCTAGTCAGTGTAATATTGGTAGATTCACCTTCTTAATTTTCGTCTCTTCATTTAATGTCAAACCACTCCCAACAAAAACATTAAGGGTGCGTTTGATTGCAAGCATGGAATTTACATGGAAAGAAAATAAGTTCCAAGTAATTGAATTGCCTAGAATTGAGTTGCATGGAAAATGTAATTAAATGTGTTTGATTGCCTTAATTTTCTACCCAGAAAATATTGGTTGTATTGTGGCATTTTTAATGTATAAAAAATTATGGGTATTTTTTTTTACATAATTTTATAGTCATGATGGATCTTGTTTAATTGATCTTGATGAGTAGATATTAAATATATATTTTTTATTAAATTTTGAATTTTGTAGTTTAAGTTATAGCATTTTTAGTGTAACCACCCCCCCCCCCCGAAAATGTAAGTGTGTGAGCAAAAGTGGGAAAATATTTTTCCTAGAAAAAAAAGCCAATCAAACACTTTAAGTTGTCAAATCAAGTGGAAAATGGGTATTTTCCATGAAAAATACTCCCAATCAAACACCCCCTAAGTGTAAGATAACAATTTACTTTTAGCGCCTTAGAACATTTCCAATGCAACCATTCATATTAGATAAAAATGTAATGCCACATAAAATAAATAAATAAATATATATATTTATATATATATATATATAAGTAACTGAAAAAATTAAATGTTCTTTAATGCGACAATTAATAATGACCGTAAAAATGGGAATAGATATTGTGAAAGTGTCCTCTACTTTTAGAGGGTCCATTAGACAATGTGTTAATTAATGTTGCATCATTTTTTTTGTACCCACTTTCCATATCAAGCTAAATAAATATTTTATGTAGACCCAAAAAAATATATTTTAAATCTTATTTTATAAGTCATTTTTTTATAAAAGTTATATTATTAAAAAGTATAAATCAAGATCTACCAAACAAAATCCATATTTCATATGAAATTATTGATTATATATGTATGAATTTCTTAATAAATAATTTCATATGAAATTATTGATTATATTTGTATGAATTTCTTAATAAATAATTTCTTAAACAAAATTGCTCAATACATATAATGAATGATAACTAATAGAAAATAATTATAAATGACATTTATGGGTTTGTTCTTAGAATAAAGGACGTCATTTTCCAAGCATGGGTTTGCAGGACAAATTTTTGATTAAAGGACCTACTTTTTAATCAATAACGAAATATTAATTATTTTACTATTTCAATTAATTAAGTTGAATTACAATATTACCCTTCTGAAAGATAAATACAAGAAAATAAATATATAATTAAATTAGGAATTAAATCAATAAAAATAAATTCAAACCAATTCAAGCAGTCAAGCACATATCATAAGAAAATCAAACAAGAAGAGGTCGTAAGAATTATTCAAAAAAAATTCAAGGACGAAAATGTCTCAAACTAACTAGACATACTATAAAACTGAATCTGCAAATATGTCTTATGCACAATTCTTTCATAATAACAAGTAGACATATTAAATTACATTCTTCTAATTAATTTTTTGCTAGACATATTAAACTGCATCTTTTTAATTTCATGTTAGACATATCTGCAATGTATAGGCATATTAGTCAATTTTCGAATAATGCAATTGTTAGTGTAAATCATTTTATGGATTCCTTGCTTTGAATTCATCGTGACTTCCATGGAAAACTGTCAGGATAATTCACGTCAAACACATATTGTTTCAATTTCGTAAGTTTTAATGGACTCATTTACTTCGATTGGGCCTAGCCAAAAGTGTTTGCACTAGCCCATAACTAAAAGCGGCCCACATGTTCAAAGATTCCTCGATTGCTGACAATTAAAGCTGCCATTAGGATAATCTTGGATTGACTTGGTCAAACTCTGGCGTTGTCAAAATAATACTTGGGCAGCGACAGCCACGAACCGCGAGCAGAGATTAGTCGAGGTGCGCGAAAGCTAGCCCAGACACCCCTGGGGAAAACCAAAAAAAAAAAATCAAAACAAATTTGAGTCCTCAAAATAGACGGTGCAGCCTTGATATATTCGTTTGCAGATTGTAGTATTCCTCAGATCTAAATACATCCGTATCAACTATCAACTAATTAAAAGCAAGCCGCAGATCCATATAACTTATCCCTCATTGCGTGTCCTGAGGTGGTCCTAAAATGCATATATTTTCATTTTTATCCGATTCAGAGATGTAGGAGTCATTGTGCTATTGCTGAAGATAGCATGTTTATATCAACTACAGAGTTTTCTCGAATACGAATCATTTGTTATTATATTAACCATACATTTTTCCTGAGTTATCGATGAAAGCTGAATACCATTGTTAGTGTATAGTAATTGTTGTTTACACCAACTGTTGAAGGTGAGTCAACCTTTTGTAATATTCATTTCATTTTATCAAAAGATTCTATTTAATACATTATTGTTTATTGTTATAATTCATTGCTTAATATGACTGTCTTGACGCAATTGGCTTTCAAATATTTATAACATTTTTTGTGTTGGTCTTTTCTTTATTTTACCGCTATAATTACACCAAAAAAAATGATCATCCTTTAATATAACTGACTGCCTAATATTATTATTGTTTTTCCCGTTATTTTGATCGCATATATTTTGTATTCGATAATATATTTAACCCATCATAGTAAACTATAAATTCACTCAACTAGCAAACGGATTAGTTTGTTCAAATGTTTTTTTGAATCTTTGTAAGTCTTTATGCAGGTTGTTAATTGTTAGTTTTATATTAAAATTTAAATTATATTTCATTATCATTAAAATGCTACAGATTAGTTTGAAGTCATTTAATTTAATTTTGTTTATATCTGTTGTGGGGAATTTTAGGTAAATTACACTTTTATAATTAATTTTGAAATTGGTAAAAGATAATTTAATTTATTTGTTTTTGAATTTTGTCCTTGAAACTAATGGTATAAAAAGTTTGTCCTTGAATAAAAAGAGAGTATCAAATTTGTCCTTTAAAAAATAACCCAATAACTAAACAAGACTTCATATTTTCATAGTAAATAAGTTTCAATCGACTAATTAATAGAAAATATTGGTTTCTTATTTATATGCTAATTTCAAAATGAAATATATTAATTGAACAATTTACTATATGAAAATGTGTAAGGTTGCAATAATTTGCTAAGTTTCAATAAACAATTACTGCTAACCAACCGAGCTACAGAAAATGTATAAGGTTGCAACAATTTGCTACTTATCCTATTTGTATGATGTATATATGAAAAAAAAAAAAAAAATTGAGTAGGGGCACGTGTTCTCCACTGGGCCGTAAATGAATTCACCAATGAAAATTGTCTAATTTTAAAATTTATTTTTTTATTTTCAATTTATGAATTATAAATTTATCCACTAATTAATAATTCAATTTTAACTCGTGAAATGTTTAGAAGGCTTAATCGATAAATTTTAAGCTTATAATAGAAACACATTCTAAACTCCTTTATGTTAACTAATTAAAATTTTGTTTAGAAACATTAATATCACTAGATCTCCAGCAATTATAAAATTGGAGTGCGTCCCTAATTTTAAAATTTAAGTAATTTTAAGTTTTATTTAAAATCACTTTATTTAAATTTTGACGAAACTACTTCTATAGTTTATTCTTTTATATTTATCCTTTTTACTTTTCTTCCTCTTTTGTACCCCCTTTGGTATTTCTCTTCCTATTTTTTTTTTTTTATTTTGCAGATTTGGGATTAGACCCAAGTAGTTAAATATGTGATGATATTTTACATAAGGCGTCATGGTTCCATTCCTCTCGTTTCCTTTAAAGAACCATTTAAACCTATCACTGCTAGTATAAAAAATTATATTTTAACTGCCTTTACTTCCACTTCTATTGCCTACCAAGGTAGTTTTTTCTTGATAAATATGTTCTTTTTTCAAATTTATAGTCTTATTTTAAATTTATTATTTTAAAAAAAATTTGTTTTTCAACCTAATTAATGGATGTTGCGGTGGTTAAAGATAAAACTTATTTCCTATGTCTAATTATTATACTTTTAGTTATTAAGGCAACACTTGATTCTAAGGCCATTTCCATTAATAGTTATTTCTATCCAACTAAATTTTTATGTTTGAAAAGAGAAAATAGAAAAATGTGCTCCAACTGTCCTTTCTATAACTATTTATATATGATAGGGAAGATTTGTAATATAGAAAATTTCTATAAACATTTTTACATATAGAAATGGTGATAGAGATTTCTTGTATGCCATGGAACAATCTTATTGGATATCACTAAACCTACTAATTATTTATCCTCTTAAATAAATGACAAGGAAGAAATGATATACCATTGAAGACCCTTTTTCTATCCTTTTCTACCTCATGTAAATATATTACTAATTAGATATAGAAATTTTCTACAAAATCCTTGACATATAGGATAAAAATGCAAAAATAAAAATTACAATTGGAATTGGCCTAAATTTATTTTGTCCATTTAGGGATAAATTCAAATGTCATGCCATCACCTTTTCTCTCATTTTCTCCCATTGACTCCCAAATCCGATTCTCTTTCTCCCTCTCAAATGTCTCTCTCTATGTGCTTTTTTTTTGGTTTATCTTTTTTTAAGAAAAAAATAAAAGGTCTAAATCTTTCCTATTTACTTTTATTCCTCCATTTTAGATAAGATTCGAATGCATGATTTTTTACTTTTCTCAAATTTTTAACTTTGACCTCCTTAATTTTCTTGCGCTTCTACTACCCTCGAAGGATTAATTTTTTTTCTTAATAACACTCAGGTATTTGCCAAGTGATCTTATTAGTTGATTTGGTTAGGTTTATAGAATTAATTGGATTGGTTTGGATTGATTTTTTCAAAAACCGATTGAATTGGTTTGGTTCTGGGTTAAGTCTTTGGATTAACCGAACTAATCCGAAACCGATACCATTTAGTTTAAAAAGAATAGGCTCTAGGGTCTTGCTCTGTAATGTTTTATGACTTTAAGGACGGACTCATGTTTAATAAAATGAAGTAGTACTAATTTTATAATTTGGTTTTACAATAAGGACACTTTTCATAATATTAATTTATTGGGGCAATTAGGCATAAGGGCTCATTCTAATAATAACATAATTATAAAAGGACACTTAAAAATTAGCTGTGTAAATTAAGGATACTGTACAAAAAAGACACTAAGACCCCTTCCTTATAACATCAAACATCTCACGTCTCATTATGACACTAACTGCAACCAGAAACTGCTAAATGCATTTAGCACCACCTGGACAACAGCCAGAAGGTGCTAAATACATTTAGTACCAACCAGATGGTGCTAAATCACAATTAAAATGTGTTAAATGCATTTAGCACTACTTAGACAATAACCAGAAGGTGGCACCACTGGGACAATAACCAGAAGATAGCACCACTTGGACAACAATCGGAATGTGCTAAAATAATTTTAGCACCATTACAAAACATAGAATAACAAAATTTTAAATAGGTAAGAGTCTCTAGGGAATGAAACCACTTTTTTAAAAAAAATTAATTTTTGATTTAGCAACCAGAAGCTGCTAAATTCTCTCTAATTTATTTTAAGAAAAATGATAAATGTTAATGGACAAATATACCCCTAATATAATGTGCAGATCAATAAAAATGGCCCAGTTTCCTTATTTTCGCCCATTCCATTTCTGTCATTTTTCACACACGTTTTTCACTCTCACCCCCTCTGCGAAACTAAACCAAGAGAGGGAAGCTTTGTCTTTGTTTGTTAATTCGCACAAAATTTCATCATTCTCACTGAGCAATGCAGGGTTTTTTTTTTGGGGCTATTTTAGCTTTTCTAAGTAGCTGAACTATTGTTGGAGGTGAAGAGGTGAGGAGGCTTTTGCCACCTTGTGACTTTTCGGCAATCTACAATTTTGGAGACTCCAATTCCGATACCGGTGGTATATCGGCCACATTTGTAGCGATTTTGTCTCCATACGGTGAGAATTTCTTCGAAAAGCCTGCCGGAAGGGACTGTGATGACCATTTTATCATTGATTTCACTGGTATGAATTACTACTTACTTAATCACTTAACACTAGGCGTACATTATTATTTCCTAATTTTAGTCTTAGTGTAATATATGGAATTTAATTGAAGTAAAAAATATAAATGTTTTAGAATGAAAGAGGATAATTGTTGCTAAATCTATTTTAGTGCTTTGAATTTCGTTGTTCTCTGTTTTGTATTGGTGCTAAAACCCTTTTAGTATAATTCCAGTGTTGGACAATTGGTGCTAAAACAGTTTTAGCACCATGTGATTAGTTATTCTATTCTAGACAATTATTGTTAAATATGTTTTAGCACTTTGAATTTTGTTGTTTTTTGTTTTTTATCGGTGTTAAATCTGTTTTAGTACCTTGAATTTTGTTGTTCTTTGTTTTCTTTTGGTGGTAAATATGTTTTAGCACCATGAATTTTGTTGTTCTTTGTTTTATATTGGTGCCTTAATTTATATTGGTGCTAAATCTATTTTACCACCTTGTATCTCGTTGTTCTCTGTTTTGTATTAGTGGTAAAATACTTTTAGCACCATTCCAATGTTGAATAATTGGTATTAAAACTATTTTAGTACCATGTGATTAGTTATTCTATTCTAGACAATTAGTGTTAAATCTGTTTTAGCACTTTGATTTTCGTTGTTTTCTGTTTTCTATTGTTATCAAATCTGTTTTAGCACCTTGAATTTCGTTGTTTTAAATATGTTTTAGCACCTTGAATTTTGTTGCTCTCTGTTTTATATTATGTTTTAGCACCATGAATTTTGTTGTTCTTTCTTTTATATTGGTGCTAAAACCCTTTTAACACCATTTTAGTGTTGACAATTGGTGCTAAAATTGTTTTAGCATCATATAAATAGTTATTATGTTCTAAACAGTGTTGGACAATTGATGATCAACCATTGTGAATTTTGTGAGAGAAAATATTGTTTGGATTTTGAAATTTTTGATTGGATCAGTGTTAAGTATCTTTTAGAGACGTGAGATTTTATATTAGGATTATTTTGTTATTCATTAAATAAAGAAAGGGTATTAGTGTATTTTTTGTACAGTGTCCCTAATTTACACTTCTAATTTATAAGCGTCTTTTATAATTATGTTATTATTAGAATATGCCCTTATGCCCAATTGTCCCTTTAGTTTAGTAATTAATTATTTATATTAATTATGTATATTTTTATTATGTAATCTTTAATTTTATTAGTCAACTTGTCCACAATTATCATACACCAAAAGTATACTATAAATGGCCTAAATAAGTGATTAATCCTGATCAAAATTAAAAAGTGGTTTCATTCCCTAGAGACTCTTACCTATTTAAAATTTTACTTTAGTTAAAAACTTTTTAAACTCATTAGGCATTATTACATGGTAGATTAGCAAGTTTAAGCTAAATCACTAGTAGAAAATAAATGTATCTGATGGGGTAAATATTAATTTACCATTGGCCTACAAAAATAATTTTCAACATTTTTTATCTCCGGTAAAATTTCAATTTTACCCCCGGTAAAATCTCATTTTTACCTCCTCACCTACCACACCTCACCTACCACACCTACCACATCTCACCTACCTCACATACCTCCACCAAAGATTAACTTATGCCATTCATTTTTATCAAATTTACGATTTTTGCCATTCTCCATTTACCTATAAATACCCCCCCACCATTCATTCATTCAACACACAACAAAAACATCTCTTCTTTCTCTCTTAAGATCCATATATCTCTTCCAAGAGATATAAACCCATTGGCAATATAAATACAAGCCAATTTGGGAAGAAATAGAGGAGTCATATACTCTCTCTTTTCATACCCCCCAGAAATAGAAGAGTCTTATACTCTCTATTTTCATACCCCAAAAAATAGAAGGATCTTATACTTTCTATTTTCATACTCCAAAAAATACCAACAACCCTTACACACTCTCTCTCCTACACAGTTTATTATTTATTCTGTTGAAATATTTGTAATCCTAATTCTATACTTATAAATAGAATTAAGGAAATTATAGAGAGAGAAAAGTTGGTAGCTTGTATTATCATTCAAATTGATCGCCTTTGAGCTAATACAACACAAGCACACACAAAAGGAGGACGTACCACTGGAATAGCATAAGCGCTACCGAGGGAACCTACTTTAAAAAAATATCATGTGTTCATCATTGCGCCGTATTTATTTTTTATTCACCGATATTCGCTTATTGATTGGTTAATTATCTATTTCTAGATTTTGACACCATCAGTTGGCGCCGTCTGTGGGAACGACAAGCTCTCTAAAGCTCTCGTTCTTTAGAAATTACAAGTGAATTTTCGGTGAAAAGCTCGAAATCCCGCAGGTCTACGTAGCTCAATATTCTCGGGGGCATAACTTTGTGCTCAGAACTCCAAATCATGCGATTCTGGAGTCCATTTTGAAGAAAATTTCAAGAGTTACAACTTTTTAGTTCAATATTTGCTCAAATTCGTCCATCTCGGGGTTCAAAACTTCGATACAAACTTTCTAGAACGAAATTCCGCGGGCCTACGGTGATTCAATATTACCAGGCGCGTAATTTTGTGTTCAAAACTCCAAATCATGCGATTCTAGAGTCCATTTTGAAGAAAATTTCAAGATTTACAACTTTTCTGTTCAATCCGTTTTCAAATTTGGCCATCTCGGGGTCCAAAACCGGGATACAAAGGTGCTGCAATAAAAAATGCAAAAATCCGACAGGCTTATGCTAGCTCAATATTTACGGGCGCATAATCATTCAAAAATCCGGTTACCCAAGGGGATAAAATCCAAAAAAGAGATAAGTTATTTTTTGATAACTCATATATGATTTTTTATCTTTGTTTTAATATATCTAAAGTCGTATCATTTTCTTACGATCAATAATTTTTATTGTAGAAAAAATTGATGAGCTTCCAAAAGATTACTTCCTGAATGTAATTCTTATCAAGTTCATCCGACAAATCACAAGAAATAAATTGAAGAAATTTTCAGCGGATATCAAACTTCCACAAAGCCGAATGCAATTTTGAAGTCTATCAGACAACAGCAGGACCACCTCAACCCAAAGAGACCTGGCTGAGAATGATCATCTACTGCTGTACCACTGGTCACAGACCAAGATTTTGACGTTCCCTGGTAATAATTGAGAAAAATTGTCAGAATTTGCATAAGTTAGAAGGGAGCAAGACTCTACTCAAAACTTAGCAATTTGCCTAAAGTTAGAAGGGAGCAAGACTCTAGGGAGTAAAACTCTATTCAAAACTTAGCAATTTGCCTAAAGTTAGAAGGGAGCAAGACTCTACTCAAAACTTAGCAAAAAGAACAAATTTTTCTTTTAAGAAACCAAGGACTTAAATGAGAAAATTGTCAGAATTTGCCTAAGTCAGAAGTGGGCATGATTCTACTCAAGACTTAGCCAAATAGAACAATTTTTCCTTTTAAGAAACCAAGCACTTCGGAAAAATTGCTATCAACATATAAGGGCTACAAGTGGAACATCTCCGGAACATTTTTACAAAACCCTCACTAGAGATATACATTATCTAGTCACTCAAAAAAGGCTAAAGAATCTGAAGATCATCAGCATCAAAATTCAAAATAGTACTTAAATCAGAAGAAGAATCAAAAAAATCATGGCGGATATTCCCCGAAGCTGTCCAATCAGGGCCCGTTGTTTCAGCAAAATCTGCAACAAAATCATCTAGTGAAGATTGCGATAAAAAACCTTCCGAGGCCGCCTGGTAAACGGAGTCCAAGGTAGCCTGGTTATAGGACGGATTCTGAAATGACGGCAAATTCACTTCAGTCAGAGAAGCCCCATTTTCTACAAGATTCGTGGTAATCGAAAGAATATTCTGTACACCCTCTTCCGACATAAGGAGCCTCAAAAAACCTCCAGGAATAGGTTCCGAAAGATTCACGGCAGTCGGAATAACATTTGGCACGTTATTTCCTGCCGACGAAGGGAACCTCGAAGAACCTCCAAGAGGAGCAAAGAAGCATAACGGGTTAACACAGGAAGACCCCCTCCTAATCGAGCCTCTAATGCCGTCACCCGTGCTTGTAACTCTTTCACCTTCTGTTCAAAAGAAGCAAGGAAAGCAGTACAACCTCTAGCGGGATTCTCAATCCTCGCCGTGGCTTCAAGAAGATACGAACTAAGAGCCTCGAGAAGTCGATCTTCGGGGACACGTTGCAAAAAAGATGCAACATTCGTCACCCCAAAAACAGTGAAGATTGTGTGATAGTCCTCACGATCAATCACATTTGGAAAAATTCTAGCATAATCACAAGCTAGAGGACATCTCTTGTGGCTATGAACACAAGCCACACATGGACGACTTGAAAAAATGGAGTGTTTGACATTATTTTTGTTTACTTTTGTAAGAAAAACTTATTACAAAAGAGAAAAATGGCGTTGGAGGAAAGGGATGGTGATGGAAGAAAGGGGTTGGGTCTCGAGGGAGAGGAAGACGAAGAAGGAGAGTGAGAGGAATACGAAGAAGGAGAGTGAGAGGGAGAGGGAGATGAAGAGGGGGAAGAAGATGAAGGGGAAGAAGGGAGAAGGGGAATAAGAGAGAGATAGAGGAGCCTCCGACAGAAAAAGAAAAAGGGACCGAAAAACGGCCGAAAGAGGCCGACAAAAGAAAAAGAAAAGAAAAGAAAGGTGCAAAAAAAAAAAGAAAAAGAAAAAGAAAAAATATATATGTGTATATGAAATAAAGAGTTGAAAAAAGGCCCGAGTAGAATCAAATTATTTATGATCAAAAGTATAGTGAGCTTTACATATTAATGTTCCGAGCTCTACGACTTGCATCTAATGTCTAACGAGTTCTACACATTGATGTTTCGAGCTCAACGACTAGCATCCGAGATCTAGCATCATTGGACTACGACTCGAGATCAACGTCTAGCCAGCCTTACACAATGATGTTCTGAAGCTCTAAAAGCTCTACACATTGATGTTTTGAGCTCAACGACTAGCATCCGAGATTTAACGTCCTTGAACTAAGACTCGAGATCAACGTCTAGCCAGCCTTACACAATGATGTTCTGAAACTCTAAGACTAATGATAAAAGTCTAGCTAGCTTTACACATTAATGTTCCAAGCTCCACAAACTTAGGGTCAATGATTCAAGCCTAAGACATCTCAAGCATCAGAGCTCAGAGCTACTACTAGCTCCCGGATTGAAGGATATCCTCACCAATCAGCTCATCCGAGCTAAATGATAAGGATATGGGGCAATTGATGGGGTAAATATTAATTTACCATTGGCCTACAAAAATAATTTTCAACATTTTTTACCTCCAGTAAAATTCCAATTTTACCCCTGGTAAAATCTCGTTTTTACCCCCGGTAAAATCTCATTTTTACCTCCTCACCTACCACACCTACCACATCTCACCTACCTCACCTACCTCCACCAAAGATTAACTTATGCCATTCATTTTTATCAAATTTACGGTTTTTGCCATTCTCCATTTACCTATAAATACCCCCCACCATTCATTCATTCAACACACAATAAAAACATCTCTTCTTTCTCTCTTAAGATCCATATATCTCTTCCAAGAGATATAAACCCATTGGCAATATAAATACAAGCCAATTTGGGAAGAAATAGAGGAGTCATATACTCTCTCTTTTCATACCCCCCAGAAATAGAAGAGTCTTATACTCTCTATTTTCATACCCCAAAAAATAGAAGGATCTTATACTCTCTATTTTCATACTCCAAAAAATACCAACAACCCTTACACACTCTCTCTCCTATACAGTTTATTATTTATTCTGTTGAAATATTTGTAATCCTAATTCTATACTTATAAATAGAATTAAGGAAATTATAGAGAGAAAAAAGTTGGTAGCTTGTATTATCATTCAAATTGATCGCCTTTGAGCTAATACAAAACAAGCACTCACAAAAGGAGGACGTACCACTGGAATAGCATAAGCGCTACCGGGGGAACCTACCTTAAAAAAATATCATGTGTTCATCATTGCGCCGTATTTATTTTTTATTCACCGATATTCGCTTATTGATTGGTTAATTATCTATTTCTAGATTTTGACACCATTAGTATCAACTATTGCTTGTTAATGATATGTATTATTTCTCTTAGTTTTATGTGACTTTAATTTTATTTTATTTTGTTAAATTTTTTAACCAACAATCCAATCCAATCCGTTGTAGTTTGGTTTAGATTAGTTAATTTGGTTTTCCATGTAATTGGTTTGGATTAGGTACAAATTTTTTGGAACCGATTATATTGGTTTGGTTTAAGATTGAATAGTAAACCGATCCAATCCGAACCGTGTGCAACCCTAGATTTGGGTTTAGTTATGGGGTCGACTAGGAGCTCTCTAGTTATCGTCTAGGGTTTAGTTATGGGGTTGACTGCGAGCTCTCTGGTTAAATCTTGGTGACTGTAAAAGTATTATATAATGAGAGTGTGCTTTAAGTTGCGAAAGAAGATTAATCAAAGTACGCACAAATTAACCAGGACACTTCCTAATATTAAAAAAAAAGGGAAAGAAAAAGAAAGACTAGTTTCCAACCCCAAAGTCACAATCAATACTGTACCGTTGTACGATAGCAATATGGGTTGGAGTTGTTTAGATCTGGTTGATGGTTGAGTGAGATAAGATTCTTTCTCTGCCCTCTGCATAACTTCATTACTAGTGCTTGTCACACTATTACATGTATAAATTTCATTTCCCAGTGCTCAGGGAATTATGCTTGAGGTATTAATTGGGGGGCTACTATTAACACACACCAAATAACTCTGTAACACTCCACATCAATTAAATGACTTTATCTCTATTGACAGACACTCCTTATTTCATTTACTCCAATCACTAACATTTAATTGCCCTAATTAATAAACCTAATTAATACAATCAATCATTAACATTAAACATCAACACCCACCACTCCATCTCGTAAACCCACAAAAAACCCACGTGCTAAAAAACCCTACCACTCCAAGCAAATGAGGATCCACATTCACACTCGTCTCCATCTTCATTTCCGTTGAAAATTCAAACTCTAAGTAAGAAAACAAATATTATTATTGGTGACATAATGATTGAAGTGTAAAAATCATAATGGGGAGTGAGAGAAGTGTAGAGAGAGAGAGATTGAGAGAAAGAAAGTTGATAAGAAATTTAATGAGAAAGTTTAAGAGCAAGTTAAAGGAAATGTTCATCCAAAAGAGGTAGGATACTTCTTTTTTTGCTACTTAAATTGTCATTTCATTCCAAAATCATTAAATATAAACAAACTAAAAAAAACAAAGTAAGATGTGATGTTTTACAATGTACTCGATTGTTGAGAGACGAGTGCATTTGGTTACACTCAGTTCCCCGTCACTTAGTACAACATTTTTGAATGGTTTAATCATGAATGTTCACACAACTCTTAGAAACCGAAGGTATCCTATGTTATTTGACTTCTAGTAACCGAGTACATCAATTTTGAACTTAGACGTAGAAGCTTGCTCTATGAAACTAGCTTATGTATACTTGTTTATGGATTTAACATAAACCCATGTGGCATTAAGTTTTAAAATACTTGTTTATGCAGGATTTATTATCACTTGACTGCTCCATGTGGAAAAATTATTCATATTTAGAAACATTGACTTCACTATAATTAAAATCGAGATTACTCCTAAGCCAAAATTTGCTTCCAATATACAGAGCATGTCATCAAGGAAGAGCCTGTGGACATAAAGCCTATTAATCAAAAATTATATTTTGACCTCAACACCGATTATGAGCCTATGATTAAAGGAGAGTCAATCAATGAAGGAAAGGCAAACAATGAGGGAAAGCCTCTTAATCCTAGTTGTGGTTCCCAACATCTCCAGCTTACCCTTTCAATAAACCAACATAATACAAATCCTAGTAATGATGAATTTAGTAAAGTATGGAGTTTAAGATGAAAGATTTGGGTGGAGTGCGAAAATTTTTAAAGATGAAGATTGTGCGAGATAAGAAGATGGGACAATTGTGTCTTACACAAAGATAATATTTTGAGAAAGTGGTTGCTCGATTCAGATGGAAAACTCAAAGCCAGTGAGTGTCCCGTTAGCACCGCACTTCAAATTCTCGACAATGACGGCTCTTAGCTCCGATGCAGAGGTGGAGTACGTGGCTCAAGTTTCTTATACAAGAGAAGGCAGGACTTTGATGTATGCCATGGTATGTAATCAAATGGATATTGCTTAAGCATTAAGTATTGTTATTAGGTATATGGCGAACCCAGAAAAACCGTATTGGCAAGCCGTTGAGTGAGTTCTACGGTATCTACAGGGTACGATCAATAAGGGGTTGGTATTTGAAAAATTCGGAACGTCAACTATTAAGGGTTTTGTGGATTCAAACTACGTCGGCGACCTAGACAAGCAGAGATCGACTACAAGGTATGTGTTTACATTGAATATCAGTCCGTTGAGTTGGAGGCTGATGATTTAAAGTATGGTAGCATTTTTTTACAACGGAAGCCAAATATATTGTGGTTACAGAGGCGGTCAAGGAAGTCGTCTGGCTCTATGGTTTAGTTAGTGAGATATCGATTTAAAACCGAAAAAATGGTTGTGCACTATGACAGTCAGAGTGAAATTCATTATCGAAAAATCAAGTTTATCATAGAAAAACCAAGCATATTGATGTCTGATATCACTTTATCTAAGAAATTATTGAAAACGGTGTTTTAAACCTGGTTACGATAGGCACCAAGGATAATTTAGCTGATATGTTGACAAATGTTGTCCCGTTAGCCAAGTTTGAGCATTGCTTGACTTTGGTCAATGTCCTTTGGTGTTGATGCCCCTCGGGGAGTGGTGATCCTAAAGGACCGGCAGAGGTAATAGGGTCTTATTCAATGCATTGATCTTGGTAGAGTGCATTAGGGTCTTGTGGAACTTCACTAAGGTGGAGAATTGAAGATTTGGCTCTGTATGAGAATCATATTCTTAATTGGTTTTATATTGTCCAATTTATAGTTGGCTTTGTATTGTCCAATTCATAATTGTTTTGCCTTTGTATTGTCTAATTTCTAATTGATTTTGACTTTGTGCAATCCTAGACCCATTGAATTTATATCCTATAAATAAAACTCTTGTCATAGGTTTTATTTGAGTTGTATTGTATTATTTTCTACCTAAATTATAGAGTAAATTTGAGAGATAATATTGAGAACTCTAATTGATGGCTAGGATTTGTTTTGTGCATTATACTCGGAATTAATCTTCATCAATAATAGTTATCACCCAATGGATTAGTGGCGGTTTTGCCAATACCACCTAATTACTTGCATGTTTGGTCGGTTATTTTTTTCCTTAATCTCTTCTTTTTCATATTGCTTGAATATCAGTGGTACTTGTTTCTTTAATTATTGTATGCATAATTATTGGCGGCTAGAGTTTGCTTTACGCGTTGTACTTGGAATTGATCTTCATCAATAATAGCAATCACCCGGTAAATTACTCGCAGTTTTGTCAATACCACATAACTGCTTGCGTGCTTAGTTGGTTGCTTTCTTCTTTAATCTCTTATTTTTCATATTAATTAAATATTGGTAGTGTTTGTTTCTTTAATTATTATATGCATAATTGTTCGGTCAATCCTACATTTATGTTAAGGCTTATTCTAACAATATCTTATCAAAACAAAGTGAAATGTGTATGTGTGAATTTTGAGGGTGGCGATTGCAGCAAAAAACAGATAAAGAACAATTTATTACTTAAAACTAAAGTTAGCCATTCAAAGGGGCCGGTACAAGTGATTGGGTTTAGCTCTTAAACTTTATTCGGCTCCCTGGCTATATTATGATTAGCATTGGCGTACAGGAGGACGAATAACTAATTGCTATGGCTAGGGGTGTAAATGGATCGGATACGAACCGGATACTATAGTATCTATTATCTGTATCTCTTTTTAAATTTACTATATAAATCCTTATCCGTATCCTTTTGGATAGTATATTAAACTATTCTTATTCTTATCTCATCCGATATATCGAATTCGGATAATATCCTTATTCATTTTTCTATATATAGCTCAATCTTAAAAATATATTTGACTACATAACCTTTCAGTTAAAATGATCCAATAAGATTTAAATTAAAATTATAAAATAACTACACAGATTAAGATGGCAAATCAAAGTTGAAAATTATTACGATTTTTGAAAATGGGGTAAAAGGTCTTGCGTGACAATATTTTTCACAAAAAACCAGGCGAATAATATTTTTTGAAAATAAGAGCCTACTTTTTATTATTTTTCTAAAATAAGGGCCTATTTATTAATTTTATTTTAAAATGAGTGCTTTGACCAAAATTGTATTTTGAGCAAAACTTTACTTTGTACAAAATTGTGTTTTATGCAAACTTAACTTTGCAATTCAGAACTTTTAATGCAAATTTGTTTTGCATGATGTCTTTATATTTTTTAACAAGTATATTCTTATGTTTCACTCATAAAACTCTAAAACAACGTCAAATAAACCCAAATACATAGTAATGTTTTAGAAAATAAGGAGTGTAAACTTAACTTTGCAAAACCCCGAAACTATTATCATGTGTATTTTATTAATAAATGAGTTTTAAATATGTAATTTGTTGAAATTATTCTAAAGTATTATCAATTAAAACACTTATTTATAATGATATGCTAAAAAAAACATGTAGTGTAAATTTAATTTTGCAAGACTCCATAAAAAATAAAATTTTATTAATTTACTACAAAGTTAACTTTGCACTCCGTTTGAAGTTTGGTCAAATATAGGTCCTGGATTTACAAAAATATTATTCGTTGTTTTTTTTTTCCAAAAAACTCTTTAAAATAAGTCTCATTTTTCAATATACCGTTACAATTTTAAATTTGTTATGGTCTCGAACCTTTCATGCTAACAAATCATATATGTTGTAAATAATCTTTCTCTTTCTAAGAGACATACCTATGTTAGTCGCTTAAGAGATCCTAAGCGACTACACTTACAAGACTCGCCTATGTTAGTCACTTAAGAGATCTTAAGCGACTTAAATCCATATGTTAGTCGCTTAAAAGTTTCCACCGACAGTTTTTAAGTTAAAGACAAAGGACTTTGACCAAGTTGCTTAAGAGTCTGACTTTGCAAATTATCCGTCGCTTAAGAGCTTACTTAGGCGACTGACAATGCATTATCAGTCGCTTAAGTATTTTTTTTTTTAATTAAGTCCAGAGCCTTTTTTCAGAATGCATTTGGGTTGGAGGATGCATATTGGTCGAAGGAGAGGCGATTTTGGACGTCGAAGGATGACGTCCCATACTATGGGGTTCTTGAGGCAGTTGTCGAGCTAAAGTATGCAGAAGGCATGCCGGTCGTGTTATTTAAGTGTAAATGGTACAACACTGACCCTGAAGATCCTGATAGCACAAAGTTAGATCATGGTCTTTTGTCAATGAACACTTCGACCAGTTGGTATGAAGATAGACCATTTATTCTTGCCAAAACGGCAAGACAAGTTTTTTATGTAGATGATCCGTTGGCAGGTGCTGATTGGAAAGTCGTTAATGTGATGTCACACAGAGGTACGTACAGTGATAGTACACTTGCAAGGGATGAAATCGCCACTCCACAGTTTGAAGTATAAGAACCCTATCAAGAACATCACACTACTTACATTCCTATCTCTGGTTTCACTATCGAACTTGGTGATCTACCACAAGAATAAAAATAATTAAATAAAATAATGAATTATTTTACCATCATAAATTTGATCACAACATGCAATTAATACGTGCCCCTAAAGTATATACTAAAATCTTAACATCGTATAGGTAGTTCAATAATAAGAACACGCATTAATATTTTTTTGAGAGGATCACAACATGCAATTAATAACAAACATATTTTTACAAAAGTCCCTCTTTTTTGTACCATAGTTTACTTAATACGCGCCCCTAAAGTATATACTAAAATCTTTCATTTTTTTATATATAATTCGGCTCGGTTTTGGATTAGCTGGCCTCGAACCCTAACTAAAATATTCTGTTTCAATTTAGTTTTCTCATTTTCAATTTCAATTTTTTTTTTTCGAAATTTTATGGATTGTTCTGAATCAATTCGATCCATTTGGTCAATTTTCAAATTGACCTTATTATGTCCATTTTATGCATTAGTGTCATAAGTTAAGGATATTAACGGCATTTTATAAGAATATTGGCCATTTTGGGGAAATTGTTTTATTAGTGCACGACTCAAACATTTTGTATTTACTGAATTTATTTTTCTAAACAAAATTTTTGGATTTGTGGATGCACCGACAATATGATAGAATATTCTTTCTAAAGAAAATTAGCGCTTACGCAGTGGGGGTTTGTTTTTCAAGTTGCAAAAGCCAACAGTTACAAATGAAAAAAATATACAAAGGGCCTTCCTGGGTGTATAAAAAATATATAAAGAGCCTTCCTGGGTGTACCCATCTATGATCGACGTTCCCTACACACTACTGTAGGTTCCTTTTCGTAGAGATAATTTTAAGAGTCGTTTGGTTCGAGTTTTAATTAGGTTAGGAATACATTATTCTAAGAATAGAGTATTCTTTTAAAATTCTCCCTCTTAAATGAATGAGAGTAGAGAATTACTCTAAGTATGCTCTACTAGATTTTTCTCCTACGATTTCATCTTCAAACTTTTGACTTGCCAAGACAACAATTTTTTTCATTTATATTCTCTTTACAAGGAAAAAAAATGTTTTTAAACTTTTTGTTTTATTATTATTAATACATATGATGACTTTTCACAATTCTTAACAATAAAAACTTAAGTTTTACCTTTGTAAAATTGTTAGAATGTACTTGTCTTTTAATTTTATAGAATGAATAACATTTTATTAGTTCACACGTATTTCATTCATATTCTCATATGAACTAAATATAAAGAGGTAATTTCACGTTTCATGAAAGAAGAACGCATGTTTGAACCAAACGTTGGCAAAGCATCATAAATAGCAAGAAAAAAAGCTTGTTAGGAATTTAGAATGCCCAAGTTCCATTCCCAAAACTCAACCACATATAGCATGAGTGAGCTTCGAACAAAGTGGCGCATACCAATTTGACACTTGTACCCTAATTTTTATTTACGACGAAGTTCTCTGAAGGAGCTGCCATGCTTCTTTTGGGTGAAGTAGTCAACCCCTTTGTTGCCTCTGGTCTATTACTCACACATCCATGATTCTCGACAATCTATAGTTACTGCTGTGTAATTTAACAGCACATTCTGCACTTTTACCATCAACATATGAACCTACCATAGTATATAATCGAGCATAAGTTAGTGCTCAACAGAGTCTAACAGATTTGTTATAACCACCTAAAAACTGACAAGGAGGAGAGCAATACACTCGGAATTCGGAAATTAATTTGGAAGAGAGTTTTGTTAGCTAAAACGATCTGTATAGATCTGTTGTGGTTTGTGTTTATATGATAGACTAATGTGCATGTCACTTTGTTGTGGATGTTTATTGGATGTGCTGAAATGATCAATAGAAATTGCACATAATAATGATGATTTTAATTTCTTTCAGCACCATATCATATCATGTAAACTTCAATTAACAATTATGACTCTCTGTTACATAATATAGGGAGCTAAGGTTTTGCTTGCGAACCAGGGGCAGAATTAGGGCCTGGCAGAGTCCAACCACATTTAAGAAAAAAAATAGCATAATCAAGTACACTTCAACCCACAAGATTGTGAACTGCACAAATTGATCATGGGTTCACCCCTGTTGCCAACCATCCAGTTGTGCGTACCAAGTGTTGACTAGATTGTGAACTGCACAAATTGTGTCTTTAAACATTCCTAAATTTTCTTAAGATTACAACTGCATTCCCTTCTTCCTTCTGCTAGTTGCACAAGTTTCGCAAGTTTTTTTCACGTTGCTCCACCACATCCGATTCCACATTCATCGGAGTATTCTAAGACATAGCAATCAGAAAAATAAGCAACCATGGAAGTCTCTAGAATACATTTTATTCTCTTACAAATCGCAAAGGAAGTTTTTTGAATAAGAAACGATGTGAAAACAAATGCTTACTATTGGAATTCTAAATATTATAAACATGAAAAGTGCAATATCACCATTGTAGTTGCCTTTGTTAGTTTGCAGGCCTTGGTTCATTCATTATGTGTGGCAGTATTATCGTATTGAAGTCACCTGTCATTTTCCAAAGATGCATAGTGCGTTCCAAGTAGTTTGCAGGTCTCACAAACTTCATGCTATTTGACGTTAATGTTAAAACACAAATTGTGAAAATATAAAACTGTTCTCCACATGCTGTAATGGGGCAATCACCAAATCAGATCCATAAAAATTTAACCAGAGATTCTTCTTTAAAATATATGCGCCAAGTGCAAAATCTTGCATAATAGTCTAGCTGGGCTGCACAAGATAATAGATTGTCACCTAACTTCTACATGTTGAGTCTTACAAGCATAAAAAGCATCCTGTGTGGAAATTGGCTCATCAGTTCTGGTTTTGTTGAGTGCATCTATGCAGCAGAAATATGATTGCAATTACACGCATAATGGCTGAGAGCATGCATTTCCATTGTTGAGCACGGATGCCACAGAAAGATAAAGCAGACTAACCTTTGCCATTACAACAATATCCACCAATAATAGTGCTACACGAGACCACATCATATTGTGACATCCTCTCAAAACACTTCTAAGCAACATTGTGAGAATCTAGATTTTCGACCCCCCGAGAAAGATTCTTTGTTTAAAAATAGCTTTGGAATCTATAGGAAAATGTGTTTAAAAGTTGTCAATTTGTTTTACAAGAAAATAAACAAAAGACTGTATAAAAAATAGTCTGAAAACATATTTTCTTTTACACATTGAAGAAACCAGAGATAAAAGACTTCAACGGGGTTCGGGAAGTAAGTTACGATTGGGAAGTTGTTAGGCACCCAATCCACCATTTCAGCCTCTTAATGGATCATGTATATAATTCCTAATTAGATATCTTGCAAGTAGTTGATTGGTATTTTCAAAACGTCCTTTCAAATAACATATTTAGAACAGTGTTTAAGAAATCAGACTCAAGCTTATAAACACCTATGTATTTATTCATAAATGTGTTTAAGGGAATGATACTACAGCCTTATTTTGGGTTCCCAAGGCCCAAGTGCAAGTGCATTTTTAAGAAAATATGTTTTCATGTGAGGGTCACAAATTGGGGTACCTAAAAATATCTGTCACCACTTTTAAATTACATATCAACCAAAGTTATATAAATCGCCACTTTTCATCTTACATGCTCACATTCACAAATTATACTCAAATACCTTAATGATTTCATTCGGAACTGTGCTTCAATGCAGAAAGATAAATGGGAGAGAGAAAGTACTTCAAATTGTTTAAAGACCATACAAATTATCAGATAAATAACATAAGAACCAATGTCTAAAAAGTTAATTTAAGATAAGGGCATTCAAGTTTAGAAGTTCAAAAATAAAGGACATAATAATAAAAAGTGTAAAAATTTCGTTCATCAAAGAAGGATTGCAGAACAGAAGAAGGGGCAAATAAATATCACTTGTCACGGCGTATGCTGGACTCGACTCATCACCAATTTCGAGGAAGCATGATCAATGAGTCTTCAATCCATTACTACAAAGTAAAAATAACTTGAATAAACTAATATCATTCTTGCGAGTGTTTAACTCAAATTACAAAAATAAAATAAAATTATATTGTAACATTTACCTCACACCCGCTCCTTAGTATTTATGTAAATTGATAGATAAGTAAAAATTTAATAATCAATGAAAAATAATAATAAGAAAAAAACATGTGTAACCATTAAATATCTAGAATAAAAGACTAGCTAGTATAAGTTACTTATTCTTGATGTTGGTGAGAGAGTATGTGTCTCTCCAATTAAATTTGGTAAGTACTTGGAAAAAAGGGTACACATCTCGAACATTTTTTTAGTTTTTTTCCCGGATGTAGATTTTTAGCCTGCTTGCTCTTACCACATACAAGACTATTTCGCTACGATACAGATTTGATTCCAAAAACTAGAACTCCTATTATATATCTAAATTTGATCAATTAATAAGAAATATATATGTATATTTATTCTTATCTCGTAGTATTAATCCGCATGGACAAAAGCCATCCTAATAAATATTTGGATTGTCTCGTCAGTCAAAGTAATCGTTCCGTTGTCTTGTAACTCTTTTAATTCACCTTCCTATTTCTCTAACACCTTATTGTATATCTTGTGAGATTTGGTCGCAGAGCTCCGATCAAAAAACACAGAACTCCTATGCAAAGGCCTCAACTTTGTTTAGGATTTTATGTGATAACTCAAAGTCATCATGATGGATATATAAATCCAATATGATCAAGAAAACATTCGAGACGATTTCAAAATCGCTCCATAATACAAAGTGGAAATAGACTAGATATTCATCTACTTGACAATGACTATAGTTTGTTGTCCTAATTATGAAATCATCTACATCCATTCGCTTATCCAAGGCCCTACTGAGTTCGAGAACTATACGTCTTACATAATCAAAATCTTTACATATTGTCGATCGATTACGTTGAAGATCCTCTTTGGCATTCACAATAATAATTTCTTAATCTTCACATTTTTCGTTGTGACACGCTAATGATCTTCTTACCTTGCAAATGCAATTGTCGAATACACTTCATGATACCCCTGCATTGTTAGATTGGAGTAAAAATACGAAAAAAAAATAATTTATTTTATGAATTGAGCAAGTTGTGTTAAAAAATGTTGGATAATTAAATTAAAATGAAAGAGAATACAATAAACCTGAATATAATCATAAACATCTCAGTCAGCCTAATTCTCTTGAAGTAATCAAGTGCACTTTAAAATTGTAGCTAGTCAATTTTACCTTCGTCTCCATAATATTCATTCCCACATGTAAAGACTTCCTCATTTTCACTAAAAGTCAGTACTAAAAGTCAAAAACATACAATCTTTTTCATACAATTAACATGTTCGATTTTGTATTAACATATAAAAAAACAAATGTTTTTAACTTTTAGTACTTACTTTTAGTGGTCATGAGGAAGTCTTTACATGTAGCAATGAACAGTACAAGGAGAAATGTAAAATAGCCAAGCTGCAATTTTAGGGAGTGCTTGATTACTTCAAAATAATTAGGCTAACTGAGATGTTTAGGCTTATACTCAGGTTTATTGTATTCTTTTTTTTTTATGATTTAATTATCCATCTTTTTTTTTAAAACACAACTTCTTCAATTCATATAATAACGCATTTTTCGTATTTTTACTCCAATTTAATAATGTAGAGATATCATGAAATGTCTTCGACAATTATATTTACAAGGTAAGAAATACATGGGCGTGTCAAAAAGTAAAATGTGATGATAATTGAAGATTATGAAATTTTTATTGCGAACGCCAAAGAGGATCTTCGATGTACTCCAACGACAATATGTAAAAATTTTGATGATGTGAGACGTATAGTTTTCGAACTCACTAGGAGCTTGGATAGGCCAATGAATGTAGATGATTTCATGACTAGAACACCACACTCTAGTCATTATCAAGTAGATGAAAACCTAGTCTATTTTCACTTTCTATTATGGAGCGATTTTGAAATAGTATCAAATGTTTTCTTGATCACGATGGATTTGTATCCCTGAGTTATCAAACAAAGTTGAGGACTTTGCCGAGGAGTTTGAGTTTCTTTATTGGAGGTTTGCGACTAAATCTCACCAAATATAGAATAAGTCATTAAAGCAATTGGGAAGGTGAATTAAAGTAGTTATATGATGCCACAACAATTACTCTAACTAACTAGTTGATCCTATCATTTTTTAGGATGGCTTTCGTCTATGCAAATCAATATTACGAGGTACGAACACATATATATACAAATATTTTTTATTAACTGACCAAATTTAAATATATAATAAGAGTTACGGTTCTTGAAATCAATCTTTACGCTAGTGAAACAAACTCATACACGAATAGAGCAAGTAAGCTAAAAAATTGAATTCAGGAAAAAAATGTAAAAAAACCGTTAGAGATATATACCTCTTTTTCTCCAAATACTTGCCAAATTTAAAGGAAGAGATACATACTCTCCCCAATATCAAGAGGTAATTACTTACACTAGCTAACTTTTTTGTCCTGTATATCTAATGGACACACATGCATTTTTGTTATTATTTTTTCACTAATTATTAAATGTTTGCTTATTTATCAATCTACAAAAATACTAAGGAGCGAGTGTGAAGTAAATGTCACTACTTAGAATTTTATGTTGTAGTTTGAGTTAAACACTCGTAAGATTAATATTAATTTACTCAAATTATGTTTACTTTTAAAGTAACCAATTAGAGAATCATTGATATTCTTGCTCGAAATTAGTGATGAATCGAGTTCAGCGTACACCATGGACAAGGGATACTAATTCGCTCCTTCCTCTCTTCTACGATCCCTCTTTGATTAACGAAATTTGAACAATCTTTAATTATCATGTCATTTATTCTTGAACTTCTGACTTGAACGCCTTTATCTTTTAAGGGTTTTATATTTAATCTACGTCTTAGGCATTGCTCTTTATGCTTTTTGTCTGATAACTTTTATGGTCTTTAGACAATATGAAGTACTTTCCCTAATACATTCACACCCGTTTGAGAGAGAGTGTCGTTTGAGACAGAGACTGCATTTAATGCATCATATTATCATGGGGCAGTTCTCAAGGATGGGAACTGCCGTTTGAAAGAGAGGAAGTGCAAGGGATATAAAAACCTTTCCCCAATACATTCACCCCCATGGTAGTTAATATCGTAGGATACATTATATGTATCGTACGATAAGTAATGTTTCGAGGATAAAACGTAACGTATCGTTGTTGTATTGTGTTTGAGAGTGTATCGCGCGATACACCTTTGTCTATCATGGTTTTTCAGGGTATTGCGAGATTTGAGAATATCGTACGATAAGGGTAAAACGCAGATTAGGTTTAATGTTTTACCTCTAAACCGCTGTTTCTTCAAATCCTTCTTCTTCCAATCTCAGTCGAACCCTTCTTCAAAATCTCCACTATCTCACGATCTCCCTTCTTCTTCCTCGTTAGTCCCTACACGTTTTTAGTCGATCATTGAGAAGATGAAGGAGAGAACTTATAAGAAATCGTATGATAAGGGTAAAACGCATATTAGGTTTAATGTTTTTCCTTCCCCTTTTTATCGCCGTCAATCTATGAAAGAAAAATATAGGAAAAACAACATATAAAATTAATCAAAATATTCTAATTAAATGTCCAGAAACAAATATCAACATAAAGTAATTGCACAATTAACAAAAGAACATACGGGTGACAGTAAATGGTAAAATGCCATAAGCTAATATGTGTAAAATTTCAGTTACTCTAATTAAATTGTTGGATAATGCACCATGGAAATTTTATTATGCTAAATTCCTCGAAGAACTGAGTTACTTCCAAGCCTTTAAAAGAGGAAAAGGTTTTGTTGCTGAAAGTTACTGGAACATGAATTAGGAATACTCTTTACCAAATGAATTATCACAGGTAAAAACCCTAAGTTTTAAACTAAAATCTTAGGGCTGGTGGATAATTTTACTTCTCTTCATCTCCCTATAGCGCTCGAAGGTTTTGAACTAAAAATTAATCTTTATATTTAGATCAAGATTCTTCAAATAGTTTTCACGTTTCTTTGAAAATCATTTTCTCTTTCTTGCTTAAACTTGCAAAGAATATTTCTTTTCGCTATCCTTGGTCAAGCTCATGTAAATTAAAAGTCACATCTGGCTCCATTAAAAATGAAAATCCGAAATACAGTTTTTTTATATAAAGCGATAAATTCATTACATAATTTTTTTCTCATACAATACAATATTTTTCATACGAATTATAAATCACAACCACCACCATAGTTGACATGTAATCACCATGTAGGGGTGGACCAACAAAGGGTTTGACAATCGCATTCATGTGAGTTGATTTGGGACCTTTTTGTTACGAAGAAATAAAGAATAACAACCGGTTACAAGAAAATCATTTCAGGACTCCTTTTAATTGTAGAAATAGTGAAGTTTGGTAACTTTCGTACGATATTATTCAACTCATTGAGTTGAGTTTCCAATATTTTTCTTTTTTATAACAAGATAGAAAATGGAAGGAAAAACAAAGTGTTTTTGTGAGAAGTTGGAAAATCTGTTAAGGGATATAGTGAAACGTTCTTTTCTTTCTTGATTTTTCCATAAAAAAAATTTCTTTAAGAGTGTTGGTGAATAATTTTTTTCTCACAAAAAATATAGGAAATCTTTTCATAAAAATGAGCATAAAATGGAGATTATCTCACTACATCTTCCAACTTATTTTCCAACTTCTTCCACAAATCAATTGAATTTATTATAATTTTCCATCTTGTTATTGAACGGACCCTAAGTATCTCTTATTTCTTAATAATATTTCTGTAATTTTTACTTTTGTTTCAAAATATTTCATCTCAGAAAAGACTGCCAAAGCTTGGCAACATAGTGTAATAGTTTGTCTTTTATGCTTTTATTTTCTCCTTTTAAAAATATTGATAAGTTTACTAATAAGTCTATTGTATTTTCTATAGGTGTGTCTCTCTTCTAAGATGAAATATTTTGAAGAATCTGAAGCAAAAATAAGAGAAACATTTTTTAGAAATAAGAAATACTTAAGGCTTGTTCAATAACAAGATAGAAAATTATAGAAAATCCAATTGATTTGTGGAAGAAGTTGGAAAATAAGTTGAAAGATGTAGTGAGATAATCTTCATTTCATGCTCATTTTAATGAATAGATTTCCTATATTTTTGTGAGAAAAAGTTCTTCACCAACACCCCAAAGAACAAAAATTCAATAGAAAAAACAAGAAGGCAAATAACATTTTACCATATCCCTCAACATCCTTTCCAGCTTCTCACAAAAGCACTTTGTTTTTCCTTTCATTTTCTATCTTGTTATCAAAAAAATCTTAGAAACTCAACTCAATGAGTTAAATAGTATCATACGACCGAACTTCACTATTTCTACAATTGAAAGGAGTCATAAAATGAATTTTTTATAACCCATTGTTATTTTTCTTTCTTCGTAACAAAGAAGTCCCAAATTCAACTTATAAGAATGTAGTTGTCGAACCCTTTGTTGGTTCACCCTTATATGGTGATTGTATGACAACTCTTATAGTCGTGATGGATGTGATTTATAGTTTGTATGAAAAATGTTGTATTTTATAAGAAAAAAATTGTGTAATGAATTTATCGCTTTATATCAAAAAAAATGTATTTCGGATTCACATTCTTAATTGAACCAAATGTGGCCTTTTCAATTTACATAAGCCCGGCCAAGAATAGCGAAGAGAATAAATTATTCGCAAATTTAAGCAAGAAAGAGAAAGATTTTCAAAGAAATGTGGACACTCTTTCAAGAATCTTTGAATATGAGAATTAATTTTTCGTTTTCTTTGACTTGTTCCAATTTTTTATTTTTGCTTTATTTTTTTCGTTTAAAAGAAACTCTTGATCTAACTAGGACATTAGAGGTGTTATAACATAAAAAAGAAATAACAAGGTTTTAATTTTTTAGTAAAACAATCCTAAGTTTTTAAATTTGCAAGATTTCATCCACTCATTTTTATAGTTTATATTTGAAATAAACTACTAATTCTATCTCCTACCAGTTCAGTCTTTTATAAGATCAACCATAGTGGGTATGGTAAATTTAACAAATTTACCATACGACATAACACAGTGAAGAGAACTTAGTAGGCAAACTTAGGCTAGTATGGTAAAGAGAGGACAAATTTACCATACAGCTAAATTTTACTCACACAGCTTTTCTTCACTCGTATAAGTCATAAGACAGTCTCAAACTCGTATATATAAAAAAAAACATACGATTGTGTGACATTCGTATGAGCCATACAAGTGTGGCTCACTCACAGCACCTGTACGAGTGAAGCACACTCGTAGGAAACTATGTTTATAATTTTTTTTATCTTCCATTCAATATCACAAAAGTTTAAAAAAAAAAAAAAAAATTAATAATAATAATAATAATAATAATATGCTCATACAAATGAGGCACACTTGTATGGCTTGCCTTACTCATATGAGACATTTCTTTTTTTTTTCTTTTTTTTTTGAGTTCAAAATTCATACAAGCTCGCACGCTCGTGCGACCATATTTATACCATACCTGTTGTATCTGGCCTAAAATATTAGTAACCAAATTGTAAATTTGGCTCTAAATTTTAGCATCACGCAAATTCCAAGCTTAAAATCCAATCCAAAAATTTCTAATAAGAAGGTATATTAGTCTAATGAAGATTACATTAGATCTACCTAATTCTTAATATTGTACCTAAACATGAAGTTTTCAATCATACTCACAAAAAAAGGGTGATTTTATTTCTATACACCAAATCTTGCAGTTAATCCACCTTTAAATCATGGAAATTTTGAACAAAGTTTCACAATATTACACTTTTTAAAATTGATAAGTATATCCACCAATTAAAATTAAATTATAAATGTATAAATTTTGATTCCATTTTAATTATGATTCCTAATCCATACAATTGCATCTATGTTCCTATTTCAAACGAGCGACGTTAGACGTTGAATGGGGTACCTATTGCAGCATTATTAGCAAAAAGCATTGAGTATGACATGACCAAAAAATGTGTATTAACACTAGTACAAATTGTTGGATAGCTTGATTATTATTACATGAAATTAAATAGATAAAATAAAAGGATTCCTAGGATTTATAGTACATATATATGCTCCAAAATTTCCTTGAATTGATAGTGATTACACAATAATATATAAATGAATTCGGATTAAAGCAACAACCAATTTAACCCTAGGTTTGAATGCTATAGAAGATTAGATAGAGAGGGACTCACGAACTTAACTTGGTTCAAATGCTAGATGCTGCTTAAAATTTAACCAGTTTGAGAAACATGTATCCAAGAACAATGGCAACAGTTCAGTAATTCGCGATTTCTTCGTGTAACAAGGGTTTTAATTCCTCAAATTTATCTTGTATGTTGCAGTGGTATACATATGCCCTAGAATAAAAATATGAAGTTAAAGTTTTAAAGTCTGTGATAGGGCACACTAGATGAAGAAGACGAAGAAGTCTGTGATAGGGCGTACTAGATTCACCCATTGCAAAATATTATAATCTAAATTTATAATTTATAAAGTGGTTGTACTAATTAATTTAGTGATATTTTATTATTAAATTATTATTCAAAATAATATTTATAAAATTAAATTAATAATATTATTTTGTCAGCCTATCCAGACTCGTGGATTAACTTAAAAAGTAAGGCAGATTAACTAAACAGCGCAGATTAACTGCAACATATGGTAGATAGAAACAAAATCACCCAAAAAAAAAAAAGTATTATACTATAACCAACTTAACCATATATTTGTTCATTTACCCCACCCAGTGTAATTAGTATCGTACGATACACGATGCATATACGTTAACGTATCATGCTTTGTATCGTCTTTTAGTATGTATCGTGCGATATACTAATTTGTATTGCATTTTTTTAGCGTATCACGAGATGGAAGCGTATCGATATATTTTTTATTTTTTTTTCAATAAAACAACATCGATTTGGGATATTTTTATTTTTTAAAAAATAAAAGAAAGTCTTTGAGTAGAGCCCTAAATCCCTAAACAGCTAAGCTTACCCAAACAAGTGCTATGTGGAGACGGGATTTTTTTGAAACCCAAAACAAGTGCTCTGTTTTTTCAAGAGACACCTACGGTCAAGATTTTGCTACTGCTAGATCTGTTTCTACTGAGGCACAGAATTCCGGCGGGTTTTCAGGTGGTCTCACCGCTGCTGAATCTTTTTATTTGATAAAAGGAGCAGAAGAAAGAGAAGAAGCGTGGTCTCCCACACATTTTTTCTACTAGAGCATAGAAAACAACGGGCTCACCTGCTGGATGTACAGTTTTTCACATGGGTGAAAGGATCTACGTTTTGTCCTTGAGATTGCAAACTCCATCCAGAACTGCACCTCTTGTTCCACTTACGACTTATGTGGATATTAGTATATTATGCACAGCAATTTGTGTTGTGATGGCTTGGGTCCTTGTAACAAAGGGCGACAATTATTTAACTTCAAGTCATGCACAACCCACACAATGGGCCTTCTTCAACTAAAAGCAGTGAGCCATTTATTTCATGGGATGGTCTCATGATTTTAAGCCTTAAATATGTACTAGCCTGTGTTTTCTTTACTTTATATGCATACTAGGGGTAACCCAACCGATGGCACTACGGCCTAACTCGTGTATTTATTCAACACTTAAGCACAAACTCAAACGGACAATGTACGGACAATGACATAAGAATGTTTTGTAAAGGAAGAAAAGGAAAAAAAATCCAATTAAGGTGGCATCCAACAACATATAGATTGTTGTTGAATGGTAGGAACATACTAACCAAAACTGCACCAAAAATTAATTACTTGAGCATTAGCTAAGATCCTGCACATTACAATTGCATAGTCAGGAAAAAAAAATATTAAAGGCAAAGAAAATTGTAGATTTTGTGTCAAAGCTACAATTTATACTAGAAAAAACAAAATTAATGTAAATGCAAACTCGCCAAAGGGAAACAAAATATTACAATTGAATAGTCAGAAACAAAATATTAAAGTCAAAGAAAATTGTAATTTTGTGTCAAAGCAACAATTTTTATTATTAAAAACACAAAATTAATGTAAATGCCAACTAAATTAGTAGATTACAAATGACAATAGCAAGGGTCAATATCCATAGTCACTAAATTAATGGATTACTAACAGCAATAGCAAGGGCCAATATCCATAGCATACCCAATGTCATGTAATTCTCCTTATAAAATCCATACCATTAATTCACGTTTGGTTGTTGCCCTTTACCGTAATAGTAAACTTGGGATCTCGAACTTAAGCAAAAGTCTTCACTCTCCAAAACAGGAAAAAAAAAAAAAAAAAGAGGGTAAAACGCACATTTCTTCACCACCAACACCAACTACTGAGCACTCGCACTATTATAATTATGTACCGCTTCATGTGCCATTTAAACCAACCTAACGGAATGGAAGCAACTATACCAATTATTAAACACAAATGACAATGCCCCACTTAAATTAGCCAATTTAAAAGTTATACAATCACTCAAGAAAACCAAGTCACCGAGCTAAGTATAAGCAAGATGCAGTCAGCCTTGTGTTACATTCAAAACACCAAGCAAGTACTTGGATATACCATAACAAAGACAGATTTAGTTGTTAAACACTCTAAGACTAATGACTTCATGTGTAAGGGAGGCAAATTCCACTCCTAATCTGCATGTGACTTTTTGTATATAAAAATGCCCGAATGGAACTCCCAAATTGCTAAAAGAACAAAATTTAGAAACAAATTATAATAAAAAAAGGACTTTGAGAGTGCTTTTATATGAAATCAAAAAACTTCAAATGTCTACCAAAATAATAAAAAACAGATGTGAAGAGTATTAATTGTACCTCGTAACATAGTAGCATCAAATTATGTCTTTCTCTTGTGAGTGCGTCTGTATCTGCAAATGTATCATATAATTCACCAATCTCATTAAAAGGAATTTGAACTTATATCAAAAAAAAAGGAATAAGAAAATATATATATATAGTATTCCAACTCAAATGTCACTCAATCAGTGTAGGACGCAAGGGGGCCAGGGCCCGTTTAGATTTTTAAAAATTTAACTACTAACCTCAAGATTTATAAAAATTTGAGTAAAATCCTTTATTGGCCCCTTCATGTTTTTTTTCTTTCTTTTTTTTTTAATATAACATTTTGGGTTTAATCATATAAACACAAATTCTAATCTTACATACAATGAGATTTATTACTATGAAAATGCAGATAAAACTACATGGCAATTGTGGGTTTTCGTAGGTTAGATTATTTTAAAACTAAATTGATAGAGTCTACTCTTATTCTAAAACTAACGGTACGAAATAATTTTTGCTTTGAACCATTGATTGCGCAAATTTAGTGCATTCTTAAAAAGGTGTGAACATCAAAGGTAGACTCAATTAAGTAAGAATGAGGGAAGGGAGTAATATACAAACCATTAATTGTGATTATTTGTTCTGCCCACAGCCGCCCAGGCCCCTCATCCATAAGCAAAGTTTGTTTCCTTGCTGACTGTTTTCCATTGGAAAAAGCTATCCCTAAATTATATGAACAAATCAAATGGGTAGGTAACTAAACTTGACTTCTGAATAATTTCTTCACCATTTTTATCATGAATGTATCGTCTTTGTTCAAATTAAACTACGGTAGTCACCAATTTAATTGAACAGCTTCAACCATCCAACTAAGACAATTAATTTACCTCCATCTATTTTAATTTTTTTTGGATCCATTATCACCTTATCGCTATTGGATCCAAACAATTGTTTAAGAGGTTCCTCAAAGTTGGTTGATTTAGCTCGATAACTTTGACTCCACTTACGCCCTCCAACATTTGATGAATAATGGTGACCCAAATGTTTCTTTTTCTTTTTTTTACATATCAGTAAATTAGGTAAAGAAAAAAAAGTTGAGAAGAAAATGAGAATTAAGAATTTACTTACCCCAGTTTTACCGGGGATAGTGCACTGCCAAACCATCAAATTGATAGAACCATATAGTTGAATCTTGGGTTTAGCCACGAAACCCTAGAAATCAAAAGTAGTTCAAAACAATAAACATAAGCAATCACCACCAAATATATCACTAATACCACAATTGAAAGCCAAAAAAAACAAATTCAAGTACCCCAAACAGATTTTCGGAGGTGGAGGAAGAGTGTTTTCAGTCTGAGTAGCTTTGAATGGGTGGTCCGATCTTGTGGTGGTTTGGTCGAGCAGAGTGCGAGCGAGAGGTAGAGACAGACGTCAAAGATGGCATTATGGTGCTGGAGATTGGGGAAGAAATGGAAAGATTTCTGAGAAATCTGAAAAGAGGAGAGAGAATAGCTAGAGATTTTTATTTTTTACAGTGAGGAAGAGAGAATGAGGACTATTGTACGTAAAGAGACAACCAACGGCCTTGGTTATCTAAAATTTCGGACGGCCCAGATATCGTGTAGCTTTAGGCGGGATTATTTTGTGATTTCGGACGGCCCAGATCGCATGTAGATTTGGTGTATATATAGATGTGTTTGTATATAAATAAATAAATATTTATATAAATATCAAAATCAAAACGTATCTATACCTTACAAAATAGATTTTATGAATAAAAACAAAAAAAAAACAAAAAAGAAGAAGGAATTGTGCTTATAAGTTATGAACCTATTGACAAATTCTCTTGGGAAAGCATTATATAGGTCAGCCAAAACAGAGAAATTCTTCTATTTTTCTCTTTATCTGTTCTCTCATTACCCTTCTCGTAAAGAACCATGATTTATTTATCAAACACCAAACACCCAAATGCAAGAAATCCTAAAGAAAAATATGATATATGTATAAAAAAAAGCACTAAATTTTGAAAGATATTTTAAGGAGAAGAAGTAAGGGATAAATAAGAGTAGAGAGAAGGGTTGAGTACCTCTGGAAGGTCGCCATCGGTCCGGTGAGGACGTATGCTCCGGCCGTCCAGAAGAGAGCGAGGGAGTGTTTTTAGTTTAAATTTTTTGGCTAGTTTGTAGCGAAACAAAGAGGAGGGGTGGAGCTGCTGGTGGTGGTGAAGTTCAGAGAGTAAGGGGGAGGGTTTAGAGAGAGAAAGGGAGAGTCTAGAGAGAGAGTGGTGTAGATGGTGGTCGGAATCCCTATGTTCAAGGGAAAAGACGAGGGATAAAAGAAAGAGACGAAAGGTTTGTCCTTTTATCGTAATAATTACTTTGAAAAATGAAGCTCAGAGCTTTGGTGCATCACTCACTGGTTTGAACAACCTCAGGTTTTTCTATATAAATTCATTTTTATTTTTATCTCTTATATTATAGTACTTTTAATAAATTTTTATATTAATTTATTTGGCATCATAATTATGTTAATAAAAAAATCTTAAATAAATTTTCTTTATATCTTATTTTTTCTATCTTAATTTGCTATTATTTTTAAAAATAGAATTAAAGTAATTGAATAAAGTATTGTAAGATCCATTTAATTATTATCATATAGGATATAAAATTTCTATAACTATTTCTACATATAGAAATAGTCATAGAATTTTTTTTATACTACACACTTGCTATGTCACATGAAAATGGGTATAAAAAATTTCATTGAAAAGAGTTTTTCCTAAAAAGCATTTCTATTATAAAAATTTGTAAGGTTGTAAATGACCATGGGAGACGGCTTTAGTCCTTGCACAAGAAAAAAGTTTCACTTTACAACTTGACCAAATATTTTTATTACTTGACAAAAATATAATTATTTATTTTAAAACTATTGCCGCTTGACTTCTTCTCCGTATCTTTATGCAATTATTAGAATATATTTCCTATTTTCTTTTGGTTTGGGTTTTTCTTTATTCCATCCTTGAATACATGTAGGGCATGCTTCAGAGTTAAGTGGACATGAATTCTTGAGCCAATTTGCCAATTTCATTCATTTCATTCTTAAAATTGTTGCCTCGCGATCCAAATTAATTAATAAAGATGGTATTTTTCAAGATAACACATGCCAACTCAAGTCAAGAAGGGTGCAGGTTGCACATGCTTTAGAAAGATCGAGCTCGAATCTTGCCAATCCACTCTACCTGTTGCCATCCCTACTAACAACCGGAAAAAAAAAAAGCTCAAATTAATTTTCTTTTTAATAAAAATATAATAATGCCAATTAAATATAGCGGAATTAGATCATGTTTATTTAATCAAAATATTATGTTTTAAAGGGCACACATATATATTTAGAGAGAAATAATGGGAAAAAAATTAAATATTATTTTAAGATAGCTAAACATGTATTTACATGTCTTGTAATTAAGGATTATTTCTATAATTTGTAATATAAACCAAACTAATCAAAGAGGACATGTAGTGTATTCTTTTAAATATGTAGTGTATTCAAATATGTAATATAAACCAAACTAATCAAAGAGGACAATATTCAAAATATGTAGTGTATTCTTTTAAATAAGTATTTTATGATAAAAAAATATAATTAATTTGGTAATAAAACTTCTCTTAATAATTTATATCACGTAGTTGTGTGTGTTATGTGTATCTTTTATTAATGATCATCGTATTCATACAGGTGCTATTGGTTCTTACTCTTTATCTAGTCTAAAATAATTTTAGGAATATAAAAACATCATCAGATATAATAGAAGAGTATCCATAAATATAGTTTGAGTGCCTAAAGAATATTACTAAAATAAATCAATAATCACACCCTATCATATTATTATTAAATCAAATATATATATATATATATTCAAAACAACGTTAGACTTGTTGAGCTTATTCATTCTTCAATGTAACTATCGACTAAGATCGTGAAGTTCGTATAATATGGTACAATTTAATACAATAATTATAATACAATTTTTTATCTCGTTGTTTTTGATTTTAAATTTAGCTATAGGGCTAGGGCTAGAGTTAAGGTTGCAACTGCAACATGACAAGTTATAATTTGTCTTCTTCCGACTTTAACTTTATTGTCCTCCTCCATAGCTAGGATTTAATGGTTGGAATATTAAGGTGGTGTTTGGTTGAGATTTTAAAATTTAGCTATAGGGTTAGAGTTAGGGTTGCAGCTGCAACATAACAAGTTATAATTTGTCCTCTTTCCACTTTAACTTTAATGTCCTCCTCCATAGTTGGGATTTCATGGTTGGAATATTAAGGTGGCATTTGGTTGAGATTTTAAAACTAAGTTTTAAAAATTTTTACCAAAAAATCAACTTTACTTCACACTCCCCAAAATTCACTTCACTTTACATTTTTCCTCATAAAATTTTTAAAACACCATAATTTTAAATACAAAAATCGAAATTAGATAAAAAAATATATATATTTGAAACCTACTCGACGAGATTTATAAAATAAAATCTATTGTTACTATTTTTTTCATGAGTTTTTTTTGAATTGGTTGAAATTAAAAAACTCCAACAAAAATTAAATTCACTTTTCAACCTACTTTCACACTTCCCCAAAATTCATCTAAAAACCATGCTTTTAAAATCTCAATCAAACACCACCTAAGAATCTTTTCGCAAGTTGGCTATTATGAATTTATGATAATTCAACGCGTGTATTCGAAGGCTCAAACGAAGGAATTTGGCCGAAAAATGACGTGCATCACCGCGTTTTGTTATTAAACTTTTTCATTGACATTATTTTTAAAAGAAAAAAAAATTGTTATCAAACTTTTTTTCTTTTTAATATTTTTTTCATTTTATTATTAAATGCATACAACGATTTTTTACGGTTCTTCACAATAAAAGCTTAAATTTTACATTCATAAAATTATTAGAACTAGCCTTTTAATTTTATAAAATGAAGAATATTTTGGTAATTCACACATATATCATTCATATTCTCATTTAATTAAATATAAAAAGGTAATTCAACGTTTCATGAAAGAAGAATTATTGTTAGAGCAAACATTGGCAAGACATCCTAGATGTTAGCAAAAAATATTTTCACAAATCTAAGATGTCCATTCTTTTTTCAAAACTAAAACCAAACGAGCTAGACGATGTGTGAGTGAAAACCCTAAAGTGTAAAAAGTGAAACCCTTAAGTATGCACAAATTTGGCCCATCAATTTATTACAAGTTGATCTAAATATTGTGCTGTTATTGGTATTTGGCACAAATGATAGAACTAGTAATGATACGGTATGGTATGGTATACTATAACAATATATATATATTTCAGTATAATATACTATTAGTAATAATTTTTAGTAGTAATGCCGTCCCATAATATTTTAGTATGGTACAATACAAATTAATACTATATCATTACCAAACTTTGACACAATTTAATAATAGTATAATATGGTACAATTTAATACAATAATTATAATACAATTTTTTATCTCGTTGTTTTTGATTTTAAATTTTGCTATAGGGCTAGGGCTAGAGTTAAGGTTGCAACTGCAACAGGACAAGTTATAATTTGTCTTCTTCCGACTTTAACTTTATTGTCCACCTCCATAGCTAGGATTTAATGGTTGGAATATTAAGGTGGTGTTTGGTTGAGATTTTAAAATTTAGCTATAGGGTTAGAGTTAGGGTTGCAGCTGCAACATAACAAGTTATAATTTGTCCTCTTTCAACTTTAACTTTAATGTCCTCCTCCATAGTTGGGATTTCATGGTTGGAATATTAAGGTGGCATTTGGTTGAGATTTTAAAACTAAGTTTTAAAAATTTTTACCAAAAAATCAACTTTACTTCACACTTCCCAAAATTCACTTCACTTTACATTTTTCCTCATAAAATTTTTAAAACACCATAATTTTAAATACAAAAATCGAAATTAGATAAAAAAATATATATATATATTTGAAACCTACTCGACGAGATTTATAAAATAAAATCTATTGTTACTATTTTTTTCATCAGTTTTTTTCAATTGGTTGAAATTAAAAAACTCCAACAAAAATTAAATTCACTTTTCAACCTACTTTCACACTTCCCCAAAATTTATATAAAAACCATGCTTTTAAAATCTCAATCAAACACCACCTAAGAATCTTTTTGCAAGTTGGCTATTATGAATTTATGATAATTCAACGCGTGTATTCGAAGGCTCAAACGAAGGAATTTGGCAGAAAAATGACGTGCATCACCGCGTTTTGTTATTAAACTTTTTCATTGACATTATTTTTAAAAGAAAAAAAAATTGTTATCAAACTTTTTTTCTTTTTAATATTTTTTTCATTTTATTATTAAATGCATACAACGATATTTTGCGGTTCTTCACAATAAAAGCTTAAATTTTACATTCATAAAATTATTAGAACTAATCTTTTAATTTTATAAAATGAAGAATATTTTGGTAATTCACACATATATCATTCATATTCTCATTTAATTAAATATAAAAAGGTAATTCAACGTTTCATGAAAGAAGAATTATTGTTAGAGCAAACATTGGCAAGACAACCTAGATGTTAGCAAAAAATATTTTCACAAATCTAAGATGTCCATTCTTTTTTCAAAACTAAAACCAAACGAGCTAGACGATGTGTGAGTGAAAACCCTAAAGTGTAAAAAGTGAAACCCTTAAGTATGCACAAATTTGGCCCATCAATTTATTACAAGTTGATCTAAATATTGTGCTGTTATTGGTATTTGGCACAAATGATAGAACTAGTAATGATACGGTATGGTATGGTATACTATAACAAAATATATATATATTTCAGTATAATATACTATTAGTAATAATTTTTAGTAGTAATGCCGTCCCATAATATTTTAGTATGGTACAATACAAATTAATACTATATCATTACCAAACTTTGACACAATTTAATAATAGTATAATATGGTACAATTTAATACAATAATTATAATACAATTTTTTATCTCGTTGTTTTTGATTTTAAATTTAGCTATAGGGCTAGGGCTAGAGTTAAGGTTGCAACTGCAACATGACAAGTTATAATTTGTCTTCTTCCGACTTTAACTTTATTGTCTTCCTCCATAGCTAGGATTTAATGGTTGGAATATTAAGGTGGTGTTTGGTTGAGATTTTAAAATTTAGCTATAGGGTTAGAGTTAGGGTTGCAGCTGCAACATAACAAGTTATAATTTGTCCTCTTTCAACTTTAACTTTAATGTCCTCCTCCATAGTTGGGATTTCATGGTTGGAATATTAAGGTGGCATTTGGTTGAGATTTTAAAACTAAGTTTTAAAAAATTTTACCAAAAAATCAACTTTACTTCACACTTCCCAAAATTCACTTCACTTTACATTTTTCCTCATAAAATTTTTAAAACACCATAATTTTAAATACAAAAATCGAAATTAGATAAAAAAATATATATATATTTGAAACCTACTCGACGAGATTTATAAAATAAAATCTATTGTTACTATTTTTTTCATCATTTTTTTTGAATTGGTTGAAATTAAAAAACTCCAACAAAAATTAAATTCACTTTTCAACCTACTTTCACACTTCCCCAAAATTTATATAAAAACCATGCTTTTAAAATCTCAATCAAACACCACCTAAGAATCTTTTCGCAAGTTGGCTATTATGAATTTATGATAATTAAACGCGTGTATTCGAAGGCTCAAACGAAGGAATTTGGCCGAAAAATGACGTGCATCACCGCGTTTTGTTATTAAACTTTTTCATTGACATTATTTTTAAAAGAAAAAAAAATTGTTATCAAACTTTTTTTCTTTTTAATATTTTTTTCATTTTATTATTAAATACATACAACGATTTTTTACAGTTCTTCACAATAAAAGCTTAAATTTTACATTCATAAAATTATTAGAACTAATATTTTAATTTTATAAAATGAAGAATATTTTGGTAATTCACAAATATATCATTCATATTCTCATTTAATTAAATATAAAAAGGTAATTCAACGTTTCATGAAAGAAGAATTATTGTTAGAGCAAACATTGGCAAGACATCCTAGATGTTAGCAAAAAATATTTTCACAAATCTAAGATGTCCATTCTTTTTTCAAAACTAAAACCAAACGAGCTAGACGATGTGTGAGTGAAAACCCTAAAGTGTAAAAAGTGAAACCCTTAAGTATGCACAAATTTGGCCCATCAATTTATTACAAGTTGATCTAAATATTGTGCTGTTATTGGTATTTGGCACAAATGATAGAACTAGTAATGATACGGTATGGTATGGTATACTATAACAATATATATATATTTCAGTATAATATACTATTAGTAATAATTTTTAGTAGTAATGCCGTCCCATAATATTTTAGTATGGTACAATACAAATTAATACTATATCATTACCAAACTTTGACACAATTTAATAATAGTATAATATGGTACAATTTAATACAATAATTATAATACAATTTTTTATCTCGTTGTTTTTGATTTTAAATTTAGCTATAGGGCTAGGGCTAGAGTTAAGGTTGCAACTGCAACATGACAAGTTATAATTAGTCTTCTTCCGACTTTAACTTTATTGTCCTCCACCATAGCTAGGATTTAATGGTTGGAATATTAAGGTGGTGTTTGGTTGAGATTTTAAAATTTAGCTATAGGGTTAGAGTTAGGGTTGCAACTCCAACATAACAAGTTATAATTTGTCCTCTTTCCATTTTAACTTTAATGTCCTCCTCCATAGTTGGGATTTCATGGTTGGAATATTAAGGTGGCATTTGGTTGAGATTTTAAAACTAAGTTTTAAAAATTTTTACCAAAAAATCAACTTTACTTCACACTCCCCAAAATTCACTTCACTTTACATTTTTCCTCATAAAATTTTTAAAACACCATAATTTTAAATACAAAAATCGAAATTAGATAAAAAAATATATATATATTTGAAACCTACTCGACGAGATTTATAAAATAAAATCTATTGTTACTATTTTTTTCATGAGTTTTTTTTGAATTGGTTGAAATTAAAAAACTTCAACAAAAATTAAATTCACTTTTCAACCTACTTTCACACTTCCCCAAAATTCATCTAAAAACTATGCTTTTAAAATCTCAATCAAACACCACCTTAGAATCGTTTCGCAAGTTGGCTATTATGAATTTATGATAATTCAACGCGTGTATTCGAAGGCTCAAACGAAGGAATTTGGCAGAAAAATGACGTGCATCACCGCGTTTTGTTATTAAACTTTTTCATTGACATTATTTTTAAAAGAAAAAAAAATTGTTATCAAACTTTTTTTCTTTTTAATATTTTTTTCATTTTATTATTAAATGCATACAACGATTTTTTACGGTTCTTCACAATAAAAGCTTAAATTTTACATTCATAAAATTATTAGAACTAATCTTTTAATTTTATAAAATGAAGAATATTTTGGTAATTCACACATATATCATTCATATTCTCATTTAATTAAATATAAAAAGGTAATTCAACGTTTCATGAAAGAAGAATTATTGTTAGAGCAAACATTGGCAAGACATCCTAGATGTTAGCAAAAAATATTCTCACAAATCTAAGATGTCCATTCTTTTTTCAAAACTAAAACCAAACGAGCTAGACGATGTGTGAGTGAAAACCCTAAAGTGTAAAAAGTGAAACCCTTAAGTATGCACAAATTTGGCCCATCAATTTATTACAAGTTGATCTAAATATTGTGCTGTTATTGGTATTAGGCACAAATGATAGAACTAGTAATGATACGGTATGGTATGGTATACTATAACAATATATATATATTTCAGTATAATATACTATTAGTAATAATTTTTAGTAGTAATGCCGTCCCATAATATTTTAGTATGGTACAATACAAATTAATACTATATCATTACCAAACTTTGACACAATTTAATAATAGTATAATATGGTACAATTTAATACAATAATTATAATACAATTTTTTATCTCGTTGTTTTTGATTTTAAATTTTGCTATAGGGCTAGGGCTAGAGTTAAGGTTGCAACTGCAACATGACAAGTTATAATTTGTCTTCTTCCGACTTTAACTTTATTGTCCACCTCCATAGCTAGGATTTAATGGTTGGAATATTAAGGTGGTGTTTGGTTGAGATTTTAAAATTTAGCTATAGGGTTAGAGTTAGGGTTGCAGCTGCAACATAACAAGTTATAATTTGTCCTCTTTCCACTTTAACTTTAATGTCCTCCTCCATAGTTGGGATTTCATGGTTGGAATATTAAGGTGGCATTTGGTTGAGATTTTAAAACTAAGTTTTAAAAATTTTTACCAAAAAATCAACTTTACTTCACACTCCCCAAAATTCACTTCACTTTACATTTTTCCTCATAAAATTTTTAAAACACCATAATTTTAAATACAAAAATCGAAATTAGATAAAAAAATATATATATTTGAAACCTACTCGACGAGATTTATAAAATAAAATCTATTGTTACTATTTTTTTCATGAGTTTTTTTTGAATTGGTTGAAATTAAAAAACTCCAACAAAAATTAAATTCACTTTTCAACCTACTTTCACACTTCCCCAAAATTCATCTAAAAACCATGCTTTTAAAATCTCAATCAAACACCACCTAAGAATCTTTTCGCAAGTTGGCTATTATGAATTTATGATAATTCAACGCGTGTATTCGAAGGCTCAAACGAAGGAATTTGGCCGAAAAATGACGTGCATCACCGCGTTTTGTTATTAAACTTTTTCATTGACATTATTTTTAAAAGAAAAAAAAATTGTTATCAAACTTTTTTTCTTTTTAATATTTTTTTCATTTTATTATTAAATGCATACAACGATTTTTTACGGTTCTTCACAATAAAAGCTTAAATTTTACATTCATAAAATTATTAGAACTAGCCTTTTAATTTTATAAAATGAAGAATATTTTGGTAATTCACACATATATCATTCATATTCTCATTTAATTAAATATAAAAAGGTAATTCAACGTTTCATGAAAGAAGAATTATTGTTAGAGCAAACATTGGCAAGACATCCTAGATGTTAGCAAAAAATATTTTCACAAATCTAAGATGTCCATTCTTTTTTCAAAACTAAAACCAAACGAGCTAGACGATGTGTGAGTGAAAACCCTAAAGTGTAAAAAGTGAAACCCTTAAGTATGCACAAATTTGGCCCATCAATTTATTACAAGTTGATCTAAATATTGTGCTGTTATTGGTATTTGGCACAAATGATAGAACTAGTAATGATACGGTATGGTATGGTATACTATAACAATATATATATATTTCAGTATAATATACTATTAGTAATAATTTTTAGTAGTAATGCCGTCCCATAATATTTTAGTATGGTACAATACAAATTAATACTATATCATTACCAAACTTTGACACAATTTAATAATAGTATAATATGGTACAATTTAATACAATAATTATAATACAATTTTTTATCTCGTTGTTTTTGATTTTAAATTTTGCTATAGGGCTAGGGCTAGAGTTAAGGTTGCAACTGCAACAGGACAAGTTATAATTTGTCTTCTTCCGACTTTAACTTTATTGTCCACCTCCATAGCTAGGATTTAATGGTTGGAATATTAAGGTGGTGTTTGGTTGAGATTTTAAAATTTAGCTATAGGGTTAGAGTTAGGGTTGCAGCTGCAACATAACAAGTTATAATTTGTCCTCTTTCCACTTTAACTTTAATGTCCTCCTCCATAGTTGGGATTTCATGGTTGGAATATTAAGGTGGCATTTGGTTGAGATTTTAAAACTAAGTTTTAAAAATTTTTACCAAAAAATCAACTTTACTTCACACTCCCCAAAATTCACTTCACTTTACATTTTTCCTCATAAAATTTTTAAAACACCATAATTTTAAATACAAAAATCGAAATTAGATAAAAAAATATATATATTTGAAACCTACTCGACGAGATTTATAAAATAAAATCTATTGTTACTATTTTTTTCATGAGTTTTTTTGAATTGGTTGAAATTAAAAAACTCCAACAAAAATTAAATTCACTTTTCAACCTACTTTCACACTTCCCCAAAATTCATCTAAAAACCATGCTTTTAAAATCTCAATCAAACACCACCTAAGAATCTTTTCGCAAGTTGGCTATTATGAATTTATGATAATTCAACGCGTGTATTCGAAGGCTCAAACGAAGGAATTTGGCCGAAAAATGACGTGCATCACCGCGTTTTGTTATTAAACTTTTTCATTGACATTATTTTTAAAAGAAAAAAAAATTGTTATCAAACTTTTTTTCTTTTTAATATTTTTTTCATTTTATTATTAAATGCATACAACGATTTTTTACGGTTCTTCACAATAAAAGCTTAAATTTTACATTCATAAAATTATTAGAACTAATCTTTTAATTTTATAAAATGAAGAATATTTTGGTAATTCATACATATATCATTCATATTCTCATTTAATTAAATATAAAAAGGTAATTCAACGTTTCATGAAAGAAGAATTATTGTTAGAGCAAACATTGGCAAGACATCCTAGATGTTAGCAAAAAATATTTTCACAAATCTAAGATGTCCATTCTTTTTTCAAAACTAAAACCAAACGAGCTAGACGATGTGTGAGTGAAAACCCTAAAGTGTAAAAAGTGAAACCCTTAAGTATGCACAAATTTGGCCCATCAATTTATTACAAGTTGATCTAAATATTGTTATGTTATTGGTATTTGGCACAAATGATAGAACTAGTAATGATACGGTATGGTATGGTATACTATAACAATATATATATTTCAGTATAATATACTATTAGTAATATTTTTTAGTAGTAATGCCGTCCCATAATATTTTAGTATGGTACAATACAAATTAATACTATATCATTACCAAACTTTGACACAATTTAATAATAGTATAATATGGTACAATTTAATACAATAATTATAATACAATTTTTTATCTCGAAAATTAATACACTTTCAAATTATGCAAGAAAATTTATTGCTTCCTGATTTATTAGCCTTCGGCAAAATACAACTTTTGTAGCGTCATCTTCCCCCGTTGAGTTGTCAAAATTGTTTTCAACAAAGCATACATGATGAGCGGTGGAAGTGGCTCAGTGGTAAGCCCCTCCTTCGAACTCTCGAACAATCGAAGTTCAAATTTCACCGGCTGCATTTCAGCAGCTTTTTTTTCTCCCTTCTCCTTAAAAATAGAAAATTTGATGTTTTAAAAAAAAAAAAAAACAAACAAACAAAGCATGCATGATGGGTCATATCAATTTGATAAGATTTGTCCAATAAAATTAATGATCCCGGAAAAGAGAATGAAAGAAGAGAAAGAAAAGAAAAAAGGACATATGAATTTATTCCCATTTTTAAGTTTCTGCACCAACCCCTCCATTGGAAAGTGCAGCCACATTGGACATTGGAAAGTGCAACCACAAGAAATAATGGTTACATTTAAATTGTTAAAATTAATTTTTTTTTTAAAAGGTAAGAAATTTTTAAAAGTGTTATTTTAAGATAGGTACTGAAACCTCATTTTGTAATTGTTACATTATTCTTTGAATTAATCTAATGTTATTTTTGATTGGTTTACAATTTTAAGACTTATGGCAATTAAATATCAATGAGAAATATTTTACTTAATTTTTTTTTTTTGTGATAGAATATGAAATTTTTGTAGGATGAATTCATTCCGCTATCTAGTCCTTTTCAATATTACACATAGGTTAGATAATATGATATTAACATTTTATAAAAATATTTTAACACTCTTTTAGTGAAATTTAAAAGGATCTTTTGTTTTTAATTTCATTAACCTATGTGTGTATTAACTTTATTCAATTTTGCTTTTAAATGCTATACGTGAAACACGGTCTAAATAATCCAGAAAAAAAAAAGCCAATGAGATAAAGTTTTGTCCAACAATTATTACACTTTCAATTTCTACCCATCTCCTGTTAACTCTCTCTCTCTCTCTCTGTTTTGTCTTTCTTTCCCACCTGCTTCTTATTTAAAAAAGATCATTGGGATTTGCAGCCTTTTCCCATCTCTTTTTAATTGCCCAAAGAAGAGCAATGGCCTTTGTAACTTTGAATTTCTTGCCGAAAGAAGAAAACATGGGAGTCATTTTTTGTAATATATTTGAATCACATTGGTGCTTTGATTTTGATATCAAAAATTAAAGAGAGAGATGAGGTATTTTATCATATATAAATTAAGTTTGAGTCTATCATATTGTATTTTTAAAGACAAACAACCGGATACAAAGGGTTTGTTTGGTTAGTATTTATTTTTTCAACTTTTAAAAATTTAACTTCAATCAATTTTACTTTTACACTTTTTAAAATTTATTTTACGTTATTTTCTTTTTTTAATTTTTTTTTAAAATACCATAACTTTAAATTCAAAAATTAAAATTAGATAAAAAATAAATATTTGAAACATACTCGTCGAGCTCTATAAAATAAAATCCATTGTAACTATTTTTTGAAATTTTTTATAAGGTTTTTTAGTTAGTTGAAAAAAAACTCAAACAAAAAACTAAATTCACTTCTCAACATACTTCTAAATTATACCAAACACCATTTTTTAAAAACTCTAACTTAAAAATTCAACTCAAAATATCAACCAAATATCACCGAAGTGTATAGTTTTTAATTTTCCACGAGGTATCATACCTTAAATTAAATATAAGACTAATTTTTACTTGTAAATCTAAACGTACAGTTTGCTGACCGATACAAATTTATACTTGAGAAAAATTAAATACATGATTTCTCGCTCTAATAGAGCATCCATAAACCACTGGACAAACATGGATTAGAAAATGTGAAACTTGAAAAGAGAACAACTTTTCTTACCAATGAAAATGTCACACCACTTGGATGGTCCATATCCTCTGCCATCAAGGAAATGTTTTACTACCGAGGCTTTCACATACGGGAAAAATATTGGTTGGTTTGCAATTACAGTGGTTAGATTCCAATAACAAGTGTGACTATTTTTTACTTTGAGTCCTTTACTTTTTGTTCCTCATTTATTTAGGCTAATACCCCCTCCCAATAACAGAAGATGTAATGTGCTACAAAAGGAAAATTTAGAACTCGGATTATACCCACAAAAAAAAATCCTTCTAAATTGTGAATTTAAAACAACGCACCTTTGTAGATTCAAAATAATATTTTTTAATTAAGACAAATCCACATTCTCTTAATTCTTTTTTTTAAATACAATTGGGTTATTTTATGTATTGTTTATGAAAGTGGTATTAGTTTTATGTTGTAGACAGAAAACTTTAATTTTAGTTTTCAAATTCAAATTTCTTTTTTTTTTAATTTAGATATATAGTTAGTATTTACGTTTTAGTTCTTTGGTATATACGTAGTCATGCTACGTTAAACCCTCTTCTAAAGACGCTTGTAGTCAAGAACAATGTCCAGCAACTTTTAGTTTTAATCCGAAAATTCATTAATAAGATGCACTGTTTCAGATGAATCAGATTCAACAAAACCCATAATATCCCTTTCTGGTTAATAAACATCAGCCCTTCCTTGATTGCTTAGCTCGATTTGAAGAGGGGAAGTAAAACCAACATTTATGTACAGTCTTAGCTCTTGCTCCTTAACCTTTAAAACAAATATTAAAATATGTTTAAGGAAATTACACGTAGTGTGCTATCGCCTAGATAGAATATGTATTAGGGATTTACTGTGTAAATTATGTATTATGGGTCATAATGGGCTTCCTTGTAAACCCTATTTACTATTGTATTTGTACCCTATTTAAAGGGCTCATCTAATGAAGAATAGAGTAGAATTATTCCTATAACACGTTATCAGCACGCTCAGAACTAATAACCCTAACCCTAAAAAAAAAACCCTAACCGCCGGCCACCATCGCCATTGATAAAGGGCTTTAATCAGCATCTTCCAACAGCCGATTGAGATCATCCACCTCCGACATAGTTGCTCTCCTTGATTTCTTAACATGCACATTAGGCGCCGTCGTTAATTGATTCATCCGAGTATGATAACTATTGCTAACAATATCATCCCTGCCGCCACCCATAAAGGTACAAACTGTTCTTCCACATAATTAATTAATTAATTAGTTTACCATCAGTAACAATTAATTAATTACTTCATCACACCACTAGCTAGTAATTATAATATATATGTTGTTTAGCATGCTCGATCACTTTATTCTCATATATATATATATAATCAATTGTATATCTATATGTCCATCTATATATATATGTACGCATCTTGATATATGTAATGTATATGTCTATATATATGTGTCATCTACATGAACTATATGAACTATAATTGCTTATTTTTTTTTTATTTTTTTAAGATCACAAAAATATTACAATAATGCACACACCCACGGTCAAAATTAATTTAATTTAATTTATTTATTTACTATAATATAATGCAGATGTATATGAGTATGAATACATAAAAAAAAAAAAAATCTCATTTTAAAGTTTTTTTTATGACATATATATACACTTTTCTATCTTGGGGAAGAAAGTTTTTTTTAGTGAATTGGACTTGCATATACCCGGTTTTCCATTCTTCTTTTTCCTTATTCACATAGAGGAGCGCACAGTGTGCAGTGGGTGGTGGTGATCGGTGAATTTCCATTCTTTCTTTTTCCTTTGTTTGATTTAAGGATTGAAAAAAAAAAAAAAAAAAAAAAATACTCACTGGAACTTTTAATTCCCTACTTGTACATGTTTGCATATATATATATATATATATATATCATATACATATATGTTTCTGTTTGTCCAGTTGTATCAATGTATATATATATATATTTTTTTATTTGTGATGGAATAATTATATTTATAATTGTTATACTTGTCGTAAATTATTATGTTAAGAAAATTTAAATGTTAGTTATATAATTGTTTTACTCACAATTATTTATATTGTTAATTATTTTATTTAAGTATGTTATAAATTGAAAGTTGCCATGATAATAAAAATTCATGCGCATTATAATCACTATGATAAAGTATTTTCATATAGCATCGAAAAAGGTGACCATTACCGATCTTGATTTTTGAAATCTAATTCATATTCCTAAAAAATAATTAATATGGATGTACTCATAACTGTATAAAATTTTATTTATTATTCGTTAAGATGGCCGACCCAACTCGACCCGAATTTGACATTTTGGACTCAGAAGGACTTGAGTATCATCGGTGGGTTTCTGATGTAGAAACCGCTTTTGTGGCTAAAGAATACTCGGCTACACTTACTGACCCCAAAGACCCCACAGACAATGGACCGTCTGATAAGGTGAAAGCAAATGCATTAATGTTTCTAAGAAAACACATTGACCCCAGCCTACGTTGGGAGTACTTTCAGTTGAAGACACCTGAAGAACTATGGGATGTCCTTAAGGGACGTTTTGGGAACATTCATGACACTTTGTTACCAGAATTGACCGTTCAGTGGAATGAAATCCGCTTGCTTGACTATAAAAGGGTTAACGACTTCAACAAGGATATGCTGCGCCTAAAGGCACATCTTAATTTCTGTGGAAAGGATCTCACAGAAGATGATATGACCTAGAAGACACTTTCCATTTTACACCTAAAAAATCAAATTTAATAAAACTTATATATATGAAACATACTCATCAATATTTATAAAATTATGTCTCCAAATTCACATTTTTATAACACATAATTTCCAACACGTTCAGTTTCTTGAGGAGATTTGTCATTCTTGTAATCTTGTTACATTGTCAAATTGAGGATCCAACTATTCTAAAGTGATAAACATTACTTTAAATGTTTTTTTGTTTGTTTTGAATTTTCTTCATTTTTGAAATCGTAAATTGAAAATTCACAATAGAAGTCTCTTACATGATTTATGTCAAGATGTTGAATAATAGATTGACGAAGCCAAAAAATTTTGTGTGAAGTAAATTTCGAATTCTAGGGTGAAAGAAACTGCGAACCACACGAACACTAAATGCATAATATAAAAATCAGAATTGTTAAGTTCAAATTTTAAGTGTATTTTCTTGACAAGAACTCTATTAAATAAAAAATATTTTAACCCTTCAATTTAAAATTACACATGAGATTATAAAATTACTTAAAAAATTTACTTTGATTTTTCTATAGTTAGATTGTTAGTATGTGTTGTTAAAAACATGTTAACACCGCACAATATTTTATAATATTTTTATATTTCTAACAATTATTTGAAAATTAGTAAAAATTAAATACTTGTAACACTCATATGAATAAGATACGTAGTACGTTAATAAATAAAAGGTAAGCATAGTGTCAAACGTAACACCCCCCCCCCCCCCCCCAACCCCCATCCTCCCTCATAGGGCAATAGTTAGGACTTTTTACGGTAGTAGCTGCAGGATTCATTTACTTTCCTTTCCCCATTTCAGTCATTTCTATTTTCTTTCTTTTTTCAATTAACATATTCTTCTCCATTCTATTTCCATGCAATATCAGTCCTCTTTTATGTCATGTACATTTACGCCACCTGCCTTAAAGCCATCTCCCTTCTTCTCTATTTCCATTCAATTAACCTTTTCTTCCCCTTTCTATTTCCATGCAAAACTTATGCAGCTATGTATAATTAAAACTTATGTAGCTATGTGTCAGCACAATTGATGATGTTATATACATCATAAAATATAATTCCGAGCTTCATATATCGAAAGTCGAAAGACCAAATAATGTTTAAAAAGGGAATGATATATGCGTAGTTTTTATTATAGATGATATTATATACACCCCTCTTTTATAAATAAAATACTACAAAATTAAAACAAAATTAAAACAAAGCCTTTTCTTTTCCTTTTTCTTTTTTTTTTGTAAGGGCAACCAAAATATAAACTAGTTGCTGTTATGGCTATGAAATTAGGAATAGGTTGCCCAATTTCATAAAATGCAAGTTGGTGACAAGTTACCAACTTAAAGGTCCACATGAGGTGGCAGTTTACTAAGTTAGAGGTTACAATCCAGTTAACTTTTACCAGGATCAAATATTAGTAAAATATGTCTACAAATTTGGCTCGGCTAAAGTTGTCGTTTAGTTGAAGACTGTGGAAAGTTATCGAGTTGAAAGTCAAAGTTGGGTAATTAGGAGACACCAAGACGGTGCTTAAAATTGAAGTGTCTTCATGTGAGTGCGGTGATCGATAATTCTAAAATGGGTGGTGTTAAAATTACAATAGTATTTTGACTATAAAATCGGAGTGCCTACAACATCACGTTTCATTAATAATCATTGTATTCATGTAAGTGTTATTTGCACGTAAATCTTTTTCTAGTCTAAAATAATTTTTAGGGAATATAAAAATATCATAAAAAATAATAGAAAAATGTCCATATATAAATATAGTTTGAGCGCATAAAAATTACTAAAATATAGCAATAAGAACACCCTATTCATATAATTATTAACTAAAATATGTTTAAATTTTGGGTTGATTGATGAGTTTTTTTCTTGACCTTAAACGGGTGGAACCGTTATTGTCCAAAAAACAAAAAAAGGGATGGAACCATTAAATGAAATGGTCAAACCATTAATTCAGTCATATTTATTGCAAAACTACCCCTGACATTGATTTGTGTGGATTTAGCATTTTTAGTGGGTTTTGGCTAGACAAAATTTGATTTTGTAAAATGTATTGAAAATAATTTGGTTAAGGCAAAATAAGTCAGTTCAATCTGTTTAGGAACTCATACAGCGAACTAGGCCAGCAAGTCTGGTATGAGCAAAGGGAACGAGCAGAGTGGCACACTGAGTTGTTGATACCTGAAGTTATCAAGACGGACAAGCTGAGGGCAGCTTCGACAAGAGATGGCACACATGGTTTCACATGTGGAAAGTGCACAAGGAGAGTCACACCGAATCGCATGGACCTGTACATGCATAATCGTACTAACCTCCACTATACCACTACAAACGTACAATATAATTTCAGAAGATGTTAGTTGTGTATAAGGGAGAGAAGGCTGGAGTATTATCCAAGTCTTATCATCGTTGGTCATTTTACTGTTAACCCTAATGAGCAAATGTAACCCTAATTCTATACCTATAAATATAAAAGGGAGGGCTAAGAATAAGGGTTGGTCATTAGTTGTTGAATACTATGGCTGTTAGCAAATCATTGGTTCGTCTTTTTTGTTTAAGAGATAGAGAGCCTATCATTCATATCCTTCATTGATTGACATCCTTAAAAGCTCAATCAGACAATCACACACACATAATCGGAGGCGTATTGCCGGATTAGCATTAACGCTATCGGGGGAAACCTACCGTATCCAAAAAATCCTTTGTTTATTCTCACATTCTTGCTATCATAACAAAATTTCTTTTCTCAAATCATTATCGTGGGTTGGGCCTAAATTTTTGCACCACCTACAATTGGCACCGTCTGTGAAAAATGAGAGAAAAAGTTTTTTTTCCCCAGCGAATTTGTGAGTTAACACCGTTCATAGGAAAAACAATACCCATTATCATGCCTCAAATAAGAAGAGCCACCTTGCAGGCTTCGCAGGTGCAACCGACAGAGGACGATTGTGGATTGCCACCCATCTAGCGGAACGATCCCCCAATACCGCTGACCAACCCAAACAGGGGAACGGTTGACAGCAATTATTATGACCAAGGTCTCGCCACCGCTTGTACTACTAACATCGTGGCACAACTTAAAATGGAAAATTAAACCCTGCATGAACTTTCAGGAAAGCACATGAGAAAGTTGGCTACTAGAAGGCCGCATCAGAACAACGAAGCCATAGAGAACCCGATACTTACGTAGCCACGGGTTTAAGGTCAAACAAATGAACAACAAAAGGATATGCACACTTTTACTTTGGAGGTTCCAGTAGTGGAACAACGAAAATGTGTTTTTGATAGGCTAGCAGAGAAAGATGCTGAGCCAAAAGCTTAGGCTGAAAACGATTTAAGAAGGTTGATCGATTGATTCCAATGGTCGGAAAGTCTGTGGCTTACACTCTAGGGGCTTAGCACGAAGTGTTTTTTGGGTGGCAAGTTCTCAATCTATGGAAATACATGTTTACCCATGGATTAAAGTACGTATTCCCTTCTCTTGCTCTTCTCTATACCCCAACCTCTCACGAAGTTTGTTTCTTTCTGTGGTCACGACGGCCAAATGTTCCTCCAGATTTTGGATGGTTCTGACCATATGGGGAATGTCTCTCTCCATTCTCTAAACCTCCCTTTCAAGTCTCTTCACTCTCAGAGAGAGGGTCTCTATGGCGCTAAGGGGTCATCGGAGGTTGATAAGAACAGCTCGCCTCATAGGAATCTTGATCCATGGTTATTAATTTTGGCTATCTGAATAAGGAAAAGTGATTTGAAGGATAGCACTTCAACGGGATAAAAAGGATTATTTATAATTGAAGTCGACGACGATTTACAAAGGAGTTATTAATTTTAAAATGACGTGGTGCTTTAAAAAACATTACCCGCCCTTCCTGCAATGCCACGTGGCAATCGCTCAACCACTGATCAAGTAATCTGATGCTTCACAAAAGCAAATACACACGTGTGGAGCCTCGCACGAAAAGGATAAGCACAAAAAATTGTGCACAATTAAAGGTATACAGTTATTTTGGCAAAAGATAAATATTATCCTGGAAACCAAGTTATAATCGCATTATTTAAAAATTTTGGCTGTTAAACCACAAGTGTCATCTGCCATAGACTGAGATGAACACTTGTGCCCAAGGGGCATTATTTAAAACTTTTTCGGTTAATAAGCCAAAAGTGTAATCTGCCATAGGCTGAGATAAACACTTATACCCTATGGGCATTATTTAAATTTTTTTGCTATTAAATAACAAATGTTAACTACCACGGGTCCCGATGAACACTTGTGCTCTAGAGACATTATTTAAAATTTTTGGTTGTTAAGCCACAAGTGTTATCTACCATAGGCCCAAATGAACACTTATGCCTAAGGGGCATTATTCAAAACTTTTTCGGCCGATAAGCAATAAGTGCCACATGCCATAGGCTGAGATGACAACTTGTTCCTTAGGGGCAATACCATACCAATGACAGCTGAAATGGAATTATTTAAACATCATCGAGCAGTTCTGTAGAATTTGTACAGCACAAAGAATTAAAAGTTAAGAGAAAAACTATATTATGTTAGAGTAAAATATACATTGGAGAGGCTTTAGGGCCCAACAAAATTACAAGGTTTTTTTAGACAGTGAAATCTAAGCCTTGCGTGGAAGAAAACTGGGGCTTGCTTCATCGCCTTCTTTTTATTCTAAATCCGAAAGAACTTTGGTAGTATAAAGATCAGGAAAACATAACGCATGCCGACCAAACAATTCATGGTCAGGTGGAATGCCAATGCTGTTAAGCCCGAACTTGTACCCACCTTAATAGATGATATCTTTAAGCTTTAATACCTCATATGCAGAGTCAGCCAGGGCCTCATTGTAACCAGCATTCCTCTCGTCAAACAAAGCAGACTCATGCTAAGAAGCCAGTTGTGACTTTTTCAGAGGCGTGTGCCGAGTTTAACTGCACAATGGCCAAGCTATATATGTTCCTCCCTGATTCTGTTCAGCTCGACAATGGCACCTTTGGCCATTAGTTCAGAACTCTTTTGGTTCGCTTCTCAACTTCTAAAGCACTTAATGCCTCTTGAAGGTCCGAAACCTGTTCTTGGAGGGAAGCCCTCAGATCAGCCATCTCCTTGTCCTTGACGGCCTCGGCCTCCCACAAGCCAGCCACCACGGCATTCAGCCTCTTTATTTCAGCCTTCCGCTCCTTCTTTACGGCCTTGGCCTTCCTCAACTTTTATATGCGTTTGAATTCGATCTCCGAAAGGTGCAGGCCAACCTATAAGCATAAATTCTATGAACAAGTATAAATCAAATGACAGGGGTGTTTTACCTCAACTAGACATCAAAAGGACCTCATTCCTAAGTAGGCCGAACCTTCACGCTGCAACAATTCACGATCCTTGGGAAGGGCTATGTACGTGATCAATGCACGAGCAACCTCGGGGTCATAAATGGCAGAGCCTTCTACAGTCATAAGCCGATTAAAAAGCACAACATGGGCTCTACCACAAAAAATTTTGCTTTGCCCTAATCTACTGAAAGGCCGAGGCCATTTTTGCATTCATCAAGAACGATAGGAAATTAAGCCCCTTTGTTAGTGACGGCTATGTAGGCAAATAAGAAAGAATCGGTTAGGACGTCCACTACCCTATCAATCCCAGATTTAGTAGGATTTAGAGCATCGGCAGTAGGGGGTAGTGGCAACAGTGCTTGAAGAAATATCTGTCAATGAGCCCTCGGATTCCACTCAAAGAATTTTAGCTGAAGCCTCCTCTTTTTTGCCTTCGGATGGCACGCTCCTTTTCTTGCTCATTTTTTAGGGAATGGCCATTTTGGCGATCTTGGAGGCGCTCACCGCCTTATTTTCTTTCATCACTCAGACTTGCCGAAAGTTCAAACGTTTTATTCGTAGAAGAGTTGCAGCCTCCATAACTGAGGGAGGGATTATAGAAGACAAATCTTCTTTATTTCCTTTTTCAAATAAACGATGACTGGGATTAGCACCAATGCGAATTCAGTATTGGCTAATTAGGCGCCTCCTGACGTTAGTAGGCCATGATAATAAATCTTCAAAAAAATATAATACTAGAAGAAGGGGATAAAATGGGAAATGCACCTTCTTCGTCCACAACTATTTCAGTTGGGGGGGACTCTTTTGTTCTTCAGCGGCTGCCACAAGAGAAGAACGATCAGTTTTGGCAATTATACCAGCCTGTTCTTCCGCGATTATAATAGAGGAAAAATCTCCTAACGTAACAATGGGCACTGTGTTGGAGGGACCAACCTCCTTGGCCAGGTCGATAGCTTAATGGGCTTCGTCAAAGAGAACATCAATCTCAATGTCTTCCCCATCTATGTAAATATTAGGGTTATCCGCACCCTCAACGAGAACTTCAATCCCTTAATTTGGCTTTGCGAGGGGAGTAGTAGTTAGAACACTCCCAGCTATGGTAACCTGGAGGGTGGCCAGGAAAGTTGCTTCTGATTCATCTGGAGCAAAGGAACCTTCATCAGCGACAAAAATCGCAAAGGGATTTACATTGGCGAATTTGCTGGCCTTACTTTTCTGCCTCTTCTGCTAGTGACCTTAAGCTGCTTAAGTTAACCCATCCATAGCCTGTCGTGTTGTCCTATCCGTGTCAGCCAGAACATCCCAGTTCAGGATATGATACCGGGCAAACAATTGGTATTGGGTAGGTGGATCCAAGCCATCCCTTATCCAATCACCAAGAGAAGTCCTATTAGAGAAGGACATGCAATCGGTCCCATAGCCTAAAAGATTATAGGATGCCCTTGGTTGATTCAATATAAAGCATGTTGGAGGTAAATCCACAATTGCGCTCCTCTCCGTGGTGAATCCGGAGGGTATATCCGGTGTGCAAGTTATCTAATGCCATGGCGCTCTAATGGTCGTTAGGTACAAGGAAATAAAGTTGCGCCTTCGCTAACAGCTATAACTTTTGGCGCAGTGGTAAGTGCCTGATCCTCACAATTGGTATCAGAGGTTGTACTCTTGTTTTGATTTAACAATCTTAGAGTTTACGATCATGTCTATTTATCAAGGAACCGGAATTAACGAATGTTCTTCCACCACTAGACCACCTCTATTTGATGGCAAAAATTATAGTTATTGGAAAAGTCGTATGTGTACTTTCCTTCAAGCTAGTGATTTTGAACAATGGAAGGTTACACTCATTGGACCTTATAAGATTACCAAAATCGATGAAAATGGTATAGTCACTCCTAAATCTATTTCCGAATATGATGAGAATGATATTAAGAAAATCCAATTTAATGCTAAAGCCTTGAATGCTCTACATTGTGCATTAACTATAGAAGAATACAACAAGATTTCTAGTTGTAAAACCGCCAAAGAAATTTGGGATAAATTAGAAGTTGGATATGAAGGAACTTCACAAGTTAAGGATGATAATATTAATATGCTCGTTCATGATTATGAACTTTTTAAAATGGAGCCTAATGAATCATTTGCTTCTATGTATAGTAGGTTCTCTATTATTACTAATGCTTTAGATCTTCTTGGAAAGGAATATTCTAATGAGGATAAAATTCGAAAGATTCTTAGAACTCTTCCCAAGAAATGGAGACCCAAAGTAACGGCTATTCAAGAAGCCAAGAATCTCAAGACGCTAAGCATGGATGAACTCTTGGGTTCACTTAAAATCCATGAGAAGGAATTGGCAAGAGAAGAAGAAAGTGATTCAAAAGCCAAAAAGTATCTAGCTCTCAAAGCAACTCAACTAGATAATGATGAAGAGTTGATGATAGAAGATGAGGATATGGCTTTTCTTTCTAGAAAATTCATAAAATTTCTAGACAAGAAGAAGAAATTTCAAGGGCATTTCAAAACAAATTGCCCAGTTAGAAGAAAGGAAAGAAGAGACAAAAGAGACAAAGCCTTCAAGCAAGTAAGACACGCCCTCAAAGGCACTTGGAGTGATTCCGAAGAAGGTGAGTCCAATGCCGATTCTAGTGACGAGGAAACGGCAAATCTTTGCCTTATGGCAAGAGACGATGAGGTACACTCTTCTTATGACTCATCTAGTGATGATAATGCCTCTATTAATAATGATATACATGATGAGAATGACTATGAAGAATTATATGATATGTTTGAGGAATTGCATAAACAATTTAAAAATTTGTCTAAAATGTATGCATGCCTCAAAATGGAAAATTTGATTATTTCTAGCAAGTGTGAAAACTTTAAGAAAGAAAATGTATTTTTGAAAAATAAAAACGAAACCTTGAAGAAAGGAAAAGAGAAAGAAACTCCAAACTCACTTGTATTAGAAAATGTCAAATTGAAAGATCAAGTGAATGACTTAACTAATAGTCTAGCCAAGTTTACCAAAGGAAAGGATAACTTGGAAAAACTATTAGGAATGCAAAGGTGTGTATTCGACAAAGCCGGTTTGGGTTATAATCAAATCAATAACCAAAAGGATTACAAAATTTTCTTTAAAACATACACACCGCATAATCCTACTAATCTTTGTTCATTTTGTGGAAGAAACACTCATAATGCACATTCTTGTTATTACAAAGAAAAAGATTTTGTTAAAAACAAACTTGCTTGGATTTCTAAAGGAACCACTATGTACGCTAACCCCAAAGGACCCAACTTATTTTGGGTACCAAAAAATAAAGTTGCTTAAGATTTTGGTGTAGATCTACATGAGAGCAAAAGCTAGCAAAATAAAATGGTTATTGGATAGTTGATGCTCGAAACACATGACGGGAGAAAAGAAATTTTTTTTTGAGTCTCACTCCTAAACAAGGAAGCAACGTCACATTTGAAGATAACGCCAAAGGTAAAATTATTAGTATAAGTAAAGTTTGTAAGAAATGTTCTTATATTGATAATATTCTACTAGTTGACAGTTTAAAACATAACTTGCTTAGTATTAGTCAATTGTGTGATAAAGGTTATGAAATTATTTTTAAATCTGAATGTTGCATTGTTAAAAATATTAGTGATAATTCTATATTGTTTGTTGCTTATAGATCTAACGTATATACTCTTAAACTTGATGATTTGTCTCAACAATATGTTAAATGTTTGTCCGTATTGAATGATGTTTCTTAGTTATGGCATAGAAGATTAGGTCGTGCTAATATGGATTTAGTTCACAAATTATCTAAAATGGAATTAGTTAAAGGATTGCCTAAAACTAAACTTATTAAAGATAGAATTTGTGATGCTTGTCAACTTGGTAAACAACATAAGTCTTCATTTTGCATGTTATTATAAACTAACAATAATTTTGCAGTCTAAAAATTATTATTTATCATTCAAAGAAAAGAAGGGAACAGAATCTGAAGATCATCAGCATCAAAATTTAAAACAGCATCGAGATTAGAAGAAGAATAATCAACAAAATTATGCTCAATATCTAATAGAGCTGTCCAATCAGGACTCATTGGCTCGGCAACCTCCACAATAGTACCACTTTGAGAAAATTGTGATGAATGGCCTTCCAAAGCAGCTTGGTAATCTGACAGAGTCAGATATGCCGGCAAACCCACATTAGTTCGAAAAGCACCATGGTCTGAAAGATTCCCGGTAGTCGGAAGAATTTCAGGTGCAACATTTTCTACTAATGATAGGGGCCCTGTAGAACTTCTAGGAGGAGCAAAAGAAAAGCATTAGTTAGCGCTAGAAGACTCTCCTAATCAAGCCTCTAATGTTGTCACTCGTGATTGCAAAGCCTCTAACGCTGTCACTCGTGATTGTAACTCTTGTACCTTCTGTTCAAGAGAAACAATGAGTGCAGTACAGCCTTTACTGGGATTCTCGACTCTCGCCTTAGCTTCAAAAAAAAATGAATAGAGAGTCTCAAGATATTGATGTTCGGGAATATTTTACAAAATATGTGCAACACTATTTACCCCAAAAACGGTGAAGATTGTACGATAATCTTGACGACTAATCACATCCATAAAAATTTGTGCATATTCACACCATGGCTGACATTTCTTGCGTCTATAAGTGCAAGCAGCACAAGACGAACCTGTACAACGGAAGGTATTCGGCATACTTGTGATTTGCTTTCCCTTACTCATGGGTACCTCCTATAAAAGTTATAAGAAGAAAATGGATCTCGAAGAAGACAACAAGAAAGAGGGGACAAGAGGCATCTAGCAATTAAAAGAATCCCGAAAACGAAAAGCTGTCATCCTAAAAGGTCAAAAATACGGCGCCCCCCGCGTGCAACTAGAGTCCACCACCCTAGCACGGTCTAGATCCCTCTTTGATGTTGACATAGGGGGAGAAAATGTGCGTAATGTTGATGCTGCGGTAAAAGGTAAGATTTTTTTTTTTTGCTGTAGTAAGATTTTTTTTGCTGTGGTAAGATTTTTTATACTGACTTAAATGTTATGGTAAGATTTTAAATACTTTAAATTATTTTATACATTCATACTTTTGAAAGCTTTATTTAAATATATATATATATATATATATATTTTAAACTATCTCGAATTTTTTCAATACTTTTTAATTATCATCTTTGCATAAATTGAGGGGGAGCATATTATTTATATGCTATTTATACTTGTTATTGTAAACACACTTTATTATGAGTATTAACAAGTATTTTTGCAACTTTAAATTGATAATTACTGATTCCCTCCTTTTTGATAAAGAAAAAGGGGGAGAAGTATGTGTGTTATGTGTGTGTGTTATGAGTGATAATGGTACACGTACACACTCGTTTATTTTATCATTTATTTTATTATGCTATGCTTGATCAAGAACTACTAGTTTGTCTACTTGTTTAAGTCCTTTTCGAACTTATGCTTTCGATTAAGTTCTTATCTTATCTATGCAAGTATTTTTCATTTTAATAATTGCTTGTATATTTTTATCTATGCACCTATTTAGGGGGAGCATATTATTCATATGCTTAAAATTATTATCTTTTTATAAACACACATTAACTCTATTGTCATCATAAAAAATGGGGAGATTGTTGATCTTAAAGTCAATTAATCTTATTTTGATAATTACAATAAGTTAATAAAGTGTTATTTAACTCGGTTGTTCTAATGATGATAGCCATTTTAACCGATGTATCTTCTGACCAAGTGTAACTTCAAACCGAAGCAAATCTCACACAAGTTTTACAAACGCCTCTACTCACAAGAAATGAACTCAAGTGATATGCATGTGCTATACAAAGCCAAGAAAAGATCTAGATCATCAAGCAAGTGAAGATATGCACAAGAATGGTCTCCACATGTTCTACAAGTTATCAAAACCAAGAAAGGATCAAGTATATCAAACAAGCAAAAATACGCACAAGAAAATCAAGCATCACGAAGACTCGAATTATCATTAAATGGAGTGAGTGCTTAGATTTTATGTAAAGATACTTTATTGATCAAATCCCTATAGCTCAAACATATTCTTGCATCTTTTAAAGATTGATTTAAACTAGCTTGAAATTGAATTTATTTGAAAAACATCATTTTACAAAAATGGAGTTTCAAAATAAATTCATATTAATTTTAAATGATCATATTTTAAGCTATAATAAAAATGGGTATCTTAGAAACATATATTTGATGTTCAAAAATCATTAGAATTTTATTTGGAACTAAATTATTAAATTGGAAAAATATTTTTATTTTTCGTTTAAAATTCGCTCAATTTTTGCCCAGTTTTGATCTAACGGTAAAATGGAGGCCTTCCCGAACTCCGATCATTTTGAAATTTTTATAGTAGTTAGAAAACATCTCCTGGCAATTTTGACTAAAATTTGAGCATGATCCAATGGTCAAATTGGGAGAAATTAACAAAACAAATTTGAATTTGTTTGTCAAAACTAGCTGTTGGAAAGTTTGAAAATGTACACCTTGGAGCCAAAACCTCTCTTAATCATCCCCAATGGCCATATGGTTTTACAAGCTATAAATATGAGATCCTAGACATGTTTTAATACACTTGAATCATTGTACAAACTCATTTTACATATATACAAAATTATTCAAGTATTCAATTCATTTAATTGATCAATCTTTCATTTTTGAGCTATATACTTTGATCAATTTTGATATCTCTTAGTGTGAGCTTCATTTGTATTTTGTTATACACAAGAGAGATATTGTACATATGTGTTAGCCACCAAAACTTATTCAAATCATATTTGTGAGAGTTGTATCTCATAGGTTAGCAAGAGGGTATCTTGTGAGAGTATTGTGGTGTAGCAATACTTGTAGAGTGTGTGAGAAGAATACACTTGTAGTGGTTTGATCTTCACCCGGAAGGAGATCGATTTTAGTGGAAGTTCTCGGGGAACTAACCGAGCGCGGAGTAGGGGGAACAAGCCGAACCGTGTGGACAAAAAATCTTGGATTTCGATTGGTTTAATCTTTCTAACTCAATCTTTTTATTATTGATTGTTTTGTTATTGCTTGAGATTGCTTAATCATTTTCTCTTGTACTTCATTGTTTATTTGCTTACATTCCTTGATATATATTTGTTAAGTAAATTGTTTTACTTAAACTTTTTGAAAAGATTTTTAAATTCCGCATTTAGTTTTATAAACCCTATTCACCCCCCCCCTCTAGGGTATTTTCCGACCTACAATTGGTATCAGAGGAGGTCACGGGTTCGATACCTAGGGCGCGCCATTGTGGGGGGGGGATTGTTGGAGGTAAATCCACAATTGTGCTCATATCCGTGGTGAATTTGGAGGGTATATCCGGTGTGCAGGTTATCTAATGCCATGGCGCTCTAATGGTCGTTGGATACAAGGAAATAAAGTTGCGCCTTTGCTAACAGCTATAGCTTTTGGCGCAGTGGTAAGCGTTTGATCCTCACAAAGCCGTCGCCACTATTTGTGTGGCGGGTGATGGCGTTTAACTGTTCGAAGTGGACAATGCGCTCCACTTAGGCTTATTAAATAAATGTTCATCTGCAATAAAGTGAAAGCAGTGATTAAGAAAGTCGAAAACAATTAATTAGTGATACGTACATTGGGTTTGCAAACAATTTACCAAGGCGATCGCGTTGCTACGAAATTAGGTATTCGTCCGGATTGGGTTCGACGTCTCCCTTTAGAAGCACTGTGTCGCTGTACATATATTTGCACAATCCCATAGGCCAAGAATCAAGGCTGGAGCCTTCGACTTTCCCTTCAGATTCCACCTACCCTCCGATTGGAAAAAATTTAAAGAGTAACATTATGAGTTATCCCAGAAATCGAGCTACATGCTGAGCCTTCTATTCACCTCAGCCATGCCCAAAATTGTTCTGACTGTATTAAGGGCTACTAGGCACAAGTAGAAGTGGGTTCGTCGAAGAAAATCCACCAAAAGGGGGTCGAAAGAAACTCATAATCCAGCTTGCAAGAAATAAAAGGTGTATATGGGGTACATCCCAGCATCGAAAGCGAGCCTCTACGAGATTATGTCCACTTCTCCTTCGACCTCCTCCCATTAGAATTGACTAGGAAGAAATCGATGTTGGAACTCCCTTTTCCTCTCTCCGGCTGCTAGTTGATAACGACCCATTAGATGTTTTAGGGTTTTTGGGAGAAGAAAGAGGATGAATGAATCAACGAGAAATAGAATGCAAGATAGGCAAAGGGAAGACTGAATTAGTGAACCCTAGAATAAAGAAAGAAATAATCCACGAAAACGGAAATCCCCTATTTTTGCAAGGTAGGAAAAGCAAAGTGAAAACAATGGTTGGTCTGATATTCAGAGGGCAATTATACCTTTGGAAAACACACGATGAAAGAAGGATTGTCAAAATTTCAAAAGGGAAAATGGTGCCCCGATCATAGAGTGATCTAGCCGATGACTGACACATGGAATTGGGTCAATTTTTATTGAAAGCTTCCGGTCAAAGATTGGATTCAAGCACATGTTCCCTACCTTGTTTGGTGAAACCACTTGCTTAAGGGGTAATTAAGGGAGTATAAAATTTGGTTAAGGCAAACTGGACTGACCTAATCTATCTAGGAGCCCATACGGCGAACTAGGCCAGCAGGCCTGATATGAGCAAATGGAACGAACAGAGTGGCACGCCGAGTTGTCGATACCCGAAGTTGCCAAGACAGACGAACTGAGGTCAGCTTCGACAAGGGATGGCACACGTGGCCTCACACGTAGCAAATGCTCAAGGAAAGTCACACCGAATCGCACGGACCTATACAAAATCTTACTGACATCCACTACACCACTACAAACGTAAAGTTTCAAAAGTTGTTAGTTGTGGATAAGGAAGAGAATGCTGGAACGTTACCCAAGTCTTACCCTCTTTGGTCATTTTACTGTTAACCCTAATGACCAAATGTAACCCTAATTTTATACGTATAAATAGAAGAAGGAGGGCTCAGAATAAGGGTTGGTCATTAGTTGTTAAATACTCTGGCTGTTAGCAAATCACTGGTTCGTCTTTTCTGTTTGAGAGAGAGATTGTAATTCATATCCTTCATTGATTGACAGCCTTAAGATCAATAAGACGATCACACACACACACACACAAACGGAGGACATGCTGCCGAATTAGTATCAGCGCCACCAGGGGAACCTACCGTACCCAAAAAATCATTTGTCTATTCTCGCATTCTCGCTATCATAACAAAACTCCTTTTCTCAAATCATTACTGTGGGCTGGGCTTAAATTTTGCACCGCCTACATAATTAGCGCAATAAAATAAAATATAAAAAATAATAATCATTTTATCTCACGTTAAGTTTCTTTTTTGCTTCGGATAGTCCAAAATATATCAAGAACTTAATTTATTTATGCATAATCAATGCATTGAATTATATCATATTAAATTCATCTCATTCTTAATAAAAAGTCTAATACTAATAGTTTCCTTAAAATGTTAATTAAGAAATTTTAATGGGTTCGCACCATATAATATTTTTCTTATTATTTGGAGATTTACTTTGCAATTTAAATTTATGCTAGGATTTGTAACAACTTAAAAAAACACAAATTTAAAATTTATTTAAACATATTTGAAATTTTTTTTGCTTTTAAAAAAAAGAAAATAAAACATTAAACTTTAAGAAAGTTAAAAAGCACAATTCAATGATAGTAAAGTTCATGAAAAAAAAATGACAATAAAGCTAACTCATGATGAATTTACTATAATATAACTTAATGTATTGATTATGTACTAAATTAAATAAAAAATTTAATTGACAATGCTAATAAAAAAAGAAAGAAAGAAAACGTTAAGGTGAGACGGGGGATTATTTATGGTGCACTTACTAGTTATAATCTCTCTCTCTCCTTTTGCTTTTTCTTTTTGAAAACTCGTTCGAGCTGAATAATTTTTTTTAGGCCACAACTTAATATAGAAATGAAATCAATACAAAATTATTATAGGGGTATTTTCGGGTTTATCGGTTGCACCCTTAAACTATTTTACCACACATTTTGCCGCCTTCATCTAATATATTTTAGTACTGAATACCATTTTCTTATTCATCAATTAAAAACTAACATAAAGTAGGCATGTGCCACATGATAAGTGTATGAAGCATATGACAAAATTACCCTAAAATATTCTCAATAAGAATTGAGTGTTTAAGTTCCAACCATAGTGCTAATAATTATAAATATTGTATATATAATTAGTAGTTAGAAGTGAAATAAATGTGTACATATATAATATTTTAAATTGAATTAATGTTAAAACTTTAGAGAATATTTCATTGTATATCAATTACTATCCTTATTACGATAACTAATAAAAGGTATACATAAATGTCTGAGAAAAAAAGAAGCTACCCATGCATAACTTCTTCTGTCGCAGCTAAAAGTCTAGGGTACGTTAGGATTGCACCTGCAGTGACAAGTTATAATTATAAAGATTTATTTACCCTCCTCTTCCTAGGATTCTATGGTTGGGATATTGACAAGGAAAATGTTTTTTTTTCTCTATATATAAATTTTATCACTTATTTTTAATAAATATATTAAATAATTATATTTCTATTATATCTTATAAAAGTATAATTTATTTAATATACTTGATAAAAATAATTAATAAAATTTATAAATAAGTATAATATTGCTCTGTTGAGAATCTTTTGATAAAATAGCTATTATGATAATTCACCAAGCGTATTTTTTTATGATCGATCAACCTCAGCATAAGTATCTTACTATTATATAAAGCGGTCCTCTAAAGTTGGCACAATTATTGTGGAGGTAAAGTTGTAAAATTTGGAACACTTATTGTAAATTGGATAGTTCATGTTAGCATCTATTCTTGCCAGAGTGTACCCTTCCTCTCTAGTGAGAATTCAAAATCTGAACCATTCAATTTAAAATCAAGATAGATTTCAACCATTTTGAAGCTCCATCGTACTTTTGTTTTTCAATCTTTACCCGTAAAATATTATTTTCCATAAAATTATAATTGCAACAAGATTCAAACCTTCACTACTAAAACCGTTAAACACACATCCAACCACTATGCCACCTATCATTTTGTTAATTCTTCTCGTCAAATTACATATATAAGAGGAACATGAAGCTCAGATTGTAGCTTAAACTCCCAAAAAACATTTCTAGAAGGACTTTTTAATGCATAAATAGTTACCATCTCTGCTGAGAGTATACCATTTGATTTCACCCCTGCGAGCATGAAAGAAAGAAGATCGATCCAATTCCGTATGAAAAAAGGATCTTTAAGTCCCAACGAATCAACAATTTCTGAAAAGGGTCTGACGAGGTTTGTAGCGCCAAGTGCTCCTTGGGGTCCCATTTGAGCAAAATATTTTAAGACAGAACGGTGCATATTGAAATGCAGCAGTAGAAACAACACCTATGACGTCAAAGAGGCCTAATGATAGTGTAAAAATAGCCAACTTAGTATTGTATAAAAATAGTTAATTTAATATTGTGTAAAATTTACACACTGAGTAAATTTTTTGTTACTCTAATAGTTGTGTAAAATTTATGCCAACTAAACTCTTGTTTATAATGGCTGTGTATTTTGTATATTCAATTTACACAGTCAAGTAAGATTCTCTCCACTTTCTTATTATCTCTTTTCATTAATTCAATCACACAACTCACATTCTCTCTCCTCCCACTCATTCTCTCTCATCATTTACTTAATCACATCACTCACATTCTCTCTCATCATTTGTGTAATTTTGTGTTCTTCATGTGGTTGTTTTTAATTAATATATTCTTAACTTTTGCTAGGGTATTTAATCTCTTTTTTCTTCTTATAATCTCTAATGGAGGATTAAGTGAAATGTGATCAGCCTCAAAAGTGGTGGTAACTCTTCGCTATTAACTGTCTGAAAGATACTATTAATTTGAGACATTTTAAAACTAAAATAAATGATTCTATTAATTTGAGACATGTTAAAACTAAAATAAATGAGACTATTAATCAAACATATATTGAAAGATATATCTTATTAGTACATAATTTTACACTCACAATGCATCTTGTTTTGTAACTCTTGATGAGTAGATTTCAAATATATAATTTTTTGTGAAAATCTATATCTTGTATTAAAAGTTATTATATTTTAAAATTTTATAAAATAATTGAAGAGAGAGAAAGATGACATGTCAATATAAACCAAAGATGTATTTTACGCAAATCCCACTTTTACACAACGGTCGGAGCATTATTAGTTGCCTAATAAGATATATCTCCAAAAAAAAAAATCACAGTGAGATTAACATTTAATAACCAATCTCTTTCATTCATTACTTTCACCCTCCCAAACGTCAATGCATATGCGTCTGATTCAAATATGTCTGTTTACAACTTTTGGGGTAGTGTTTGGACTAAATAACAATTCTCCATAATTAAGTAGCACTTATTACTAACTCCATTTGTTTTTCATTTTTAACCATGACTTTTTCTTCCTAAAGAATTTGATGATTTTAACTTTTTTGTTTGGGAAAATGATTAAAATACTTTTTAATTTTTTCACTTTAAGAGTGATTAATTGCTCAATTTATAAACAACTCAATTTAGATGATAAAACTTAATTAATCTAACTTAAATTCTATGCTTATTCCTTATATAATTCTAAAGATAATATCTCCTTAATATAGTTATTATTTGGCAATTGCTATTACCAGAGCATAATATCTATTGCTAGAGAAGTATGTATGCTTGTACATTATCCTTTAACTAAATACACTACATTGCTTTGACAATAACAATTATTTACTATTATAAGAAATATATTTTTTTTAAATTACATATATTCAAATCGCACATACAGTACGTATGGAAGATAAACTCGTATGTACCTGTTCATTTTCATTTCATTGGGCCACCAATGTACAAAGCGTGATGGACCCAATGTAATTTTTATCTTCTAGTAACTTTTTAATTTACTTTGTTCCATTTCTTGTTTTTCACTTTGAATTTGGAATTTATCTTCATGCATGATGTACTTTTATGTGATCATGAAGGTAAGGTCCCTTTCAATTCCCTCCCCTCCATAACCTTTAACCCAAAAGATGCAAAAAGTTTGATTGCTGGTACAATGGGGAATCCATTAAAACTATAATATAATATAGAAACCATACCAAAAATATTTTAGATTTCAAAACATCACCAATTCACCTTGTGGTACAAATTAGTTCCATTTTAGGAATTTATTTTTGATTTTTCAAATTTAAATATAAGAAAATAAAAGTAAAATTAATGTAGAGAGATAAGGGGCATATTAATTTTGTTAGCTTCTCCTAGGATATATGGTTGGAGTTTGTCCTTTTCTGGTTGTTCTTTCCTCATTCATATTTATTCCATTTTCTTTGGGATTATCAAACCATTAGTCTAGGTTAATGCTATAGAATACTATTATTAATAAGCAATGTTATAATAGTAGAGAAAAATAATACTAAACAAACAAAAAAAAAGACAAAAGAGTTACTTATAAAAGTAAATAAAAATTACGTTAATTATACAATACTTTCTCTAATTCATTACTTTATGTAATAGATAGATAGATAGACTCACTCACCCAAACTTCGCATTTCCCTCCTCAATTTGCATTTGCATTGTTGCATGAGTTTGCCAGCTAATTTGGACCAATAGACTATACGTGTTTTTCATATACTAAATCGTTAAATGTCAAATAAAAAATAATAGTTTTAGATGTTTAACTTTAAATTTTAAATTAAAAAAAAAAACTTATCTAAATTGTTTAGTTTATGTTGTGTTCTAAATTCTAAATTCCTTAAAAATCATCATAAAGCTCTACTGATGTTGCACGCGTATTTTCCATTTTTCCATTGTTATATATTATTTTTAACTTAAGAAAATAAAAATTGTATATTAAAGTTTCTTGTAATATATTAGGAAAAATATTAAAACATAAAATCTAGGAGTAGTAATATCTTTTAACTTAACAAATGAGTTTCTGATTCAAAAACAAGTGTACCCTTCTCGTAATAGAGAATTATTGGATTTGAAACCGAAGAGGGGTATTCTGGTGTAGTTAAGAAATGAATTATTCCACGTGGGCTAATGGATCCAGAAGGAACGGAACATTTTAAAGAGGGTTCGAGCTGTATGTCCAAACTAATTGAAAATAGTTGATAGATTTGAAACCAAAAAAAAAAAATCTCCAGAGTGTTTCTGTTATTAAAAAAACTATCATGTTTTGAAATTAATTTATAATTTATTGGCTGATCCAAAATAAAAGAAAGGAACTATGTTATACTTATTGGGTATTCTTACTACCTATTCATACCCGACAAAGTACAACAAGAATATAATGCATTTAATGCGCGCACCTGATTAGAATATGTGGTAAGAATTATAAATAAATAAAATATTTCCTAAATTTAAGCGAGTGTCTTTTCAATTAGGTTAGTACACTCCCTCGAGCATTTTTTTTTTTGGTTTCTTAGGGTATCTCTCGCTTTACAGTGGAGACTAATTTCTCGAGATACAATCAAGTGCTAACCCTCTATTCACAAGCGCCAAGAATCGAACTTAGGATATTTTGCTTAAGGGATCTGAACTCCTTCCACTCGGACCAACTCATGTTAGTACATATATCATTTGTTTTCACACAACTAGAGAAAATACAAGTTTTTATTTAAAAAAGTTAAAGGAAAAAATTTAAAAAAATTCATACCTACCGAGTACCGACAGTTCAATGGTATCTGCCAAAGAAATTGATTGTAGCGTTTCTCAGTTATCACACAATTGACCAGCTGGTGTCCTTTGTTGCTTTTAAGTGATTGCTCCGCTCATTTGTCGCATTTCTGCAGGAAACAGAAATGGAAGGGTGATTTTGAATTTTGCTTTGTCATAATTTACTTTACCTTTTTAAGGAAACATGAATCAAGTAAAAGTACATATTTGAAGATTTGTACAGATATTTTTGTGATTTTGCAGTTTAGTCATGACAAAATTTAACCTTCTGCGACTCTTTTTCTCTATGGAAAACATTGAATACCCCCACAACCATCTGATTTTTGTGAGACCTTTATAACATAATGTGTATTTTATTTTTTTAATTTCAAAAGATTGGTAGAATGAGAGAAGATGTATCGTTACATTTGAATGTCCATAATATTTGTATTTTCTAATAAGTTAAAGAGCTATATAACTTCACTCTTCATGCTCGAAGAGCGAATAATTGCTCTTCATTTTTAGTAGCAGTAGTTTTGAATAGTATTTTGTAGCAAAAAGAGATGATGTAGTTTCACAAAAAAATTGTAATTTAGTCGTTTGAAGAAACTCTTGAAAGTAATCTTAAATGTTGAAAGATAAATTGGGAAGAAAAGGGAACAGTGTCGAGAATATTATAGGAAAGGAAAGAAAAAGTATAGAAATAGAAAACAATACAAAATCGGAAGAGTCTTGGCAATAAAATAATATATAAGAATAAAAATGGGTATTATTATTAGTAGTTGATATTAATATTTTAGCACTCTAAAATAATTTTTAGTGACACATTTTAAAGTGTTAGACTATTTGTGTAGAGTATTAATAAATATAAAAATTAAAATTTAGTCTATACTACAAGAATTGATCAATAATATACAAACATGTAAAATTACATTATTCTTTTAAATTTTTTGTCATATACTTTTGTAGTCGCATGGATTTATTGTACAAATTTCAACGTGCCGATTTCAAAACTATAAATTTTATAGAATTTTAATACTTGGTTCTAATGTTATACGTTCAAGTTTTGTAAAAACCTAGATGAGAGTTGAAAACCCTTTTAGGTCATCTCCAATAGTGTTTTCTAGACAAGCAAATTTCTATGATATAAATGAATAATAGAAAAAATCTTTTTCAATGGGCATTTCTATCTCCATTTCTATCATAGGTAGAAATCTAGTAGGATTGGGAATTTCTATAACCATTTTTACATGTAGAAATGGTAATAAAAATTTTCTATGTGACATGGCAAATTTTCATTAGTACACCCACTAATTCTCTCTCTTCTTAAATAAGGGACAAGTAAGGAAAAAATGAAACAATAGAAATTATCATTGGAGACCATATTTTTTATCCTTTTATACCAATGCAAATATATTGCCAATAAATATAAAAATATTATAAAATAATATTAACACATAAAATAAAAATGCAAAAATAAAAAATACTATTGAAAATGGCCTTACACTACGTACAGAGCCAGCCCAACCACTAAGCCATGTGGAACGGAGGGGCCCACTTTTTCTCATATGACATGTTTATACACAAGAATAAGGATAGAACATGGGGCCCATTTCCTTTTCATATACCACATATACACAGAAATAGAGATGACATAATACTAAGGTTATGTTTGGTTAGAATTTTTGAGTTTAAATTTTAAATTTTTTTCGAAGTTGAGTTTTTAAAAATAATTTTTAAGATCGATACGTGTTTGGTAAGCTATTTTTTAAAAAAATAAAAAATATATATTTTATATAAAAATATTTTATTATATTTTCAGAATTGGTTTTTATTAATCTGAGTAATTATTAATTTTATATTTTCGAAATTGGTTATTACAAAAAAATGAAAATTTTAAAGGGTCCGAGTACTATATGATGTGCGAGATTTTTAAATGTTGATTTCTAATTTTTTAACCAAACACAAGTTTCTAATAATATATCAAAAAATAGTTTTTAAAAAGTGAATCAAACAACACCTCTAGAGGGTCCAAAAGGATAAAAAGAGAGAGTACGTACATTATATATTTAGGCTTTTTGGCCTCTGAAAGACAAGAAAAGAAAAAAGAACATAATAGATTAGATAATACAGTAATCTAATAGCATATATATATATATATATAAAATGAGAAGAGTGAAAATAATTTATTGAATTAAATTAAATGTTAATAAGATTCTCTAGCTGCCATGTGTAATTATATTTATTGTATTGTATTTGTATATATACTATTAGATTTTATATATATACTATTTATATTTAGCTGCTACGTACATTTATATTTATTTCATTATATATATACACTATTAAATTTTAACAAGGCTTTAATACTTTCTTTCTTTTACATGGGTCTTGCAGTAAATTTCTAATGTAATTGTTTAATAACAGTCCTTTAATTCCTTTCAGTTATTTCTGTGGAACTCCTACAATTGAAAAGAACAATTATATATCTCTAATTTAGAGTCCATCTAATAAAAAAAGTAACTAAAAAGTAAATATATATATATATATAAATTTATAAATGCGCCTGTGCATCGCACAGATTGAAAACTAGTTTATTTAACCATTGGACCAGTTATGCAGATCCTTCTTTTTCTTTTAATTTATTACTCTTTCAGTAATTTTATACTCTGTCTTTTTTATTAATAGATTAATGGATTTTATTGTTAAGTTTAAGTTTAAATTTCGTATCATATACTTTCTTAGTTTATCTACAGTATCTAATTGGAAACAAACTTGCTAGTAATTTTATATTTGGAAGGAAAGAGAGTTCAGTATAACTAGAGATGTTTAAATTTAAAAACTAATTATCATTAATTTATTTAGTAATATAAAAAGCCTCATAATTCAAATTTCTTTTGCTTAGGGTCCGAAAGGGTCTTGACCATGTACCACCTATACAACTATTGAACACATTTTTTTTAAATCTCGATAGTATATTGGAAAATACTTTTTTTAACTTACGATTCTTATCGGGCAAATTACAAGAATTAATTATTATATACATTGATTTTAGGGGGAAGAAATGAAGGGATACAAATATACAATGTTAAAACATATAAAACTAAAGAGAGAGATGGGAAAAATTGTATATACTATTAATTGATTTGAACTACATAAAAGGAGGGCTCTATTTATAGAGCGAAATAACTAAATCAACAAGGAAAAGGAAATATAATCTAATAAGGAAAAGGAAACTAATCTAATTTAACAAGGAAAAGGAAATAGCTAAATAAATAATAAGAAATAAGAAAAATATAATTTAACACCCCCCCTCAAACTCAAGAAGGCTTGAAAAGCATTTTGAGTTTAGAAAAGAACAAGCCGATGAGGATGACTGAATCTTCTAGAATTTCGATAGGCTGAGTTGACGAGGATGACGAGATCTGGTGTAGAACATCCGAAGTAGAAAGGCTAGGTAGAAAATTTGAGTAGAAACTGGATCTGAGAAAAGAAAAATTGGAATAGAAAATCTGAAATCTTTGTAAAAACTGGATCTGAGAAAATCTACGCTTAACACCCTCCCTTACATGCGTCCCCAACTCGCACGTGGAGAGCAAACGGGAAATAGACAAATTTTGGACTAACAGATGGGGGACGGCCTTGGGAACGATGTGAGATTTATTGGGTCGATTTGGAAGCAATATGAAGATCTGCCTGTAACAAATAAGCATCAAACTCTATGGCCATTTGCAACTTGTTTGCCCGTCAAATAGTCCAAATTGAGGAGTTTGTCGTGTCATGGTTTAAGCATCGTTTGAGGTGGGTGGTGCATGTACTGCAGCAAACGATCCAGTTAAGTTTTGTCGTCCCCGCATGTACCGAGATGTAAGAAAAAGATAATACTTAACTATATGCCTAAAACCCTTGCAGTAATTACATTGAACTTGGGAGAGATCTTGAGGTGGTGATGTTTGGTTATTAGGAGGATGCGGAGGTGGTGTTGTTTGGGTATTAGGAGGATATGGAGGAAAGGTATTAATGGGTGGTTGGTAATGTTGATTCTATGGGCGAAGAGATACAGCATACGAGGTATTCAAGGCCGGAGGTATGACAAACACTGAGGAAATATTAGAAGTGATGCCCTTTTGAGTTTCTTCGGTAATTAATTCTATCAGTGCTAATTCAATAGAGGGGAGAGGCTTGCGATGAAGAATATATACCCTGATCGGTTCAAACTTATCTCGTAGTGCCATGAGAAATTGTACAAGTCGCATTTTTTCACGGAAAGTTTCCCATAAACCTAGATATGTTGTCCATTGAGGTTTCATAAGGTCAAGTTGTTCCCAAATGACGCATATGCTAGAATGAAAGTCGGATACTGATTGGACCTGGCTGTTGTTGCAAGGTACGTATATCTTGTTTTAACTTGTATTTCTTGAAAAAGTTGGTTTGAACATATCTGTGGGCCAAAAAATCCCAAGCTTTCTTTGTAATATCGCACTTTCCAAGTTTAATACTAATGGACAGGATGATTGTATTAGCAATCTAAGCCAAAATTTTATTGTTGTTGATATCCCGATCAATAAATTTTTCATCAGTTCCATCAGGACAACTTTCCTACTCAGATCTAGTGCTTATGTTACACTCCCGCCTTAATTTACAGGATAAGACCCGTAATTAAAACTTGGAGTGTCACTAACCCATCTTAGTATGACTAAGACAGGTGTATAAGAATAATATAAGTTAACAGCAACATGTATACCAAGCAACGATAAGCATGGGGTGCAAAAATGATACTATAACTGATAAACATGCATTATAGATATACATGGCCAAACCATATGAACAATAAAAAATATATAAACAGTCATCGGGCTAACCGTGGCTTCCCGGACAAACATATATTCATCTAAAAAATAAATTGTATCAGAGCTTCTATTTCGTCCCTGATCCCGTCGCTTCCTTGTCCTCATGGGACTCGTGAGTACCTGTAACAGTTTAAGGAAACGGGGTGAGCTATATACTCAGTAGGGGTAGGTAATAATGAAAGCATCACGTGTACAACACAAGTCAATTTAAAAGCATATGTTCATTAAGCAATGCATGCATATGCTAATGCAGATTACCTCCCTTGTGTCAATCATAGAACCACGTAGCCAAAATATATCAATTCTGAATCAAAGTGTAATATGGGCTTGACCACCCGAGAATATAACCCGATAATAACCATGAGTTGGCCCAACGGCCTTATAGAATATCTGATCCAACGGCCTCAGAAAATCTCATGAAACCATAATCGAGTTGGACCACAAGTCCGCCAATAGTATCATAGCAACAGAATCATCAGTGCCTTACCGTTATCTAGATTTTTCACGACTGGCTCTAGACAGTTGACGCGTTGCTACCCTCTGGAGGTTTAGAGATTTTCAAGCCAAGGATACCAGGCTCTTCTTATTTCCATACCGGTAGGCACCAACCAACACATAATCCTTTCACCATCGAAGGGTCACAATAGAATCATAGCATAATCCATAACAGGATCATATCACAATCAGAACGATATAATAATTATGACTACCTTCCATCATCATAGAGAGAAAATATATGCCTAATGTGACGGGCCATAAAAATGATCTAGATATGCTAAGAATTTTTCAAGCGTTTGGTTGACACAATAATGGCATGTATGATATGCAAATCATGTTGTTTCATGAAAATCAAGCAATTTATGTCATATCCACTCAAACAAATCTCAGTTCATATCCCTTAGTGTGTATAAATCATCAACAACCCATTTTGTCAACAAACAACATTCCACACAACCAAGAGATACCTTATATAGTTCAAATAACACTTTATAGCAAGTGTATACGCCATACGGCATATCTTGCATCAAATCATACATTCACAACTTTATAAATCATAAGAACAACATGAGCCCATTTTATATTCAAGTTTCTCAAACAAATAAGAATCAAGCACAACCATTCTTACAAAATAAAATCATATTATTAAGTTTTGAAAGCCAGAGAACCCCTACCTCGAGTTATTAACGAAGAAGAGTAAGAAAAGTTGATGATTCAAGCCAATCCCAAAGCAATCTCAAGGAAGAAGAAGAAGATGAATAGTGAAATAGAGAATGATTTGGTGGGTTTGGAACTCAAATCTTCGTTCGGGAGTGAAAAATATGCGAGAATCGCTTAAGAACACCTCTCATTCTCTCTTTAGAACTCTCTAGATGGTTGTAGAAGTGTGTGGATAAAAAATGAGTGAAAAATAGGACAAAAACGACTTTAAATGGGTTAAGTCGACACACTGTTTCGTATAGCGAACCGGTATGCCAAAAATAGAGTATCAGTCCGTAGTGTAAAATTTTCCCAATTTTTATACGCCGGACCGGTATGGCAAAAACTGCTTACCGGTCCGCAGTCTAACTTTTTCCCAAAATGCAGACGCCTGACCGGTATGCCAAAATACCCATACCGATTTGCGAGTAAACTTTTTTTAATGTTATTTTGGTCATAACATCTCGCTCAGTACTCCGATTGAGATGATCTTCATATGCATGAAAAGGTAATTCAGAGATCTATAATTTACGGAGTAGTTTTTCTCCAAATTATGAACATAAAATTTTCACAATTATAAATACCACATCATATCTAATCAAAACAACATAATTAATATCAATATAAATACAGGATATTACAGCCTACGTGCTAGTTTGTCTACCTATTATTCTTTTCCAAACTCAGAATGCTCTCCAAGCATTCTTGAGTTTCCCGCCCGGGGGGGGGGGGGGGGGGTTGTTAAATTATATTTTATTTATTTCTTATTATTTATTTAGTTATTTCCTTTTCCTTATTCGTTTAGTTATTTCGCTATGTAAATAGAGCCCTCATTTTATGTAATTAATTCAATTTAATCAATAGTATATACAATTTCTCCCATCTCTCCTTAGTTTTATATGCTTTAACATGATGGTGGGTGCTAGATGATGTGATGGGTGATAGCAAGGTTTAGAGGTCCGGCGGACGACGATATACATTGCCCGCCGGTGAACGAAAAAGCGTGAGTATCTTACAGCTCTGATACCATGTTAAAATATATAAAACTAGAGAGAGATATGAGAGAAATTGTATATACTATTGATTGAATTGAACTAAATATTTATAGAGCGAAATAACTAAACCAATAAGAAAAATGAAATATAATCCAACAAAGAAAAGAAAACTAATCTAATTCAACAAGAAAAAGGAAATAACTAAATAAATAATAAGAAATAAGAAAAATATAATTCAACATACAACTCTATGTCCTATTTATAGAAGTTTATTTCTTCATTTTTTTTAAAAGATAGGTAAGTAAATGACACTTATTACAGTGTTTGGATTGAAAAGAGGGAATGTAAAGGAAAAGATTAATCATGAAGGAAATGAATGGAAAGGAATGAGTTTAATTTTATTATTGTTTGGCTATCTAAGGAGCAAAAGGAATGGAATGAAAATAACTCTGTTTGGATAGAAAGAAGGAAAGGAAGGAAAATAATGTAATTTGTTTATTTTTACTTATATACCCTTGCAGTTGAAGTTATAATTTTATATTAATAATTTTAACATTTTCAAAAAAATAAAAAACCTATAGTAATAAAACATTCATCCTAAATTAAAAATCATTAAGTTTTTGCATAAACATAAAATAACAAATCAATAGTATGAAATAAAATAAAATAAAATAAAAAGTTCTAATCTCTCAAAACATCTAGCTTAAACTTTTCAAAACTTTGACCTAATAATTGCAAATAGAGATGCGGATCACAATCAATCATGCATCAACCATCCTAAAAGATTCTTACGGCCTTCAAATGGGCAACCAAAAAAGCCTTTTTCTTAACAGGATTTTCGATAAGGAGAAGGTATGCATCCATAAGCACCGTGGACGGCAATTCCAGAGCTTCTAAGTCATTCCATAATTCTTGCTCAGAGTAGAGGTGTGGTTGAGATTTTTCAAACTTTTCACGAACTTCGAGGACAATTAGTTCATTTGCTTTTGTTATAAATTGTCCATTGACCCTTCTTCCTTGCAATTGTTGGGAACGAAAAGCATCCATGAGTACTTCATCCATCTGCGGTGCCCATATAAATTTCCCGTTATTTTTCTTAGCCTCAGTATTATCATTTTTCTTTCCCATTTAATACCACTAAATAAAAGAAACATGAGAGCTAACGTCATCACCGTACCTATCCAATTATAATGCCAATATATAACAAAAAGTCTACATAAAACACTACATAACAGTAACTTCAAAGAATCAAAATAGTAATTTATTCAAAACTAATTACTTAAAACATTAAGAATATAATTATACATATCAGTAACTTCAAAAATCAAACAGAAATATATTTGAAACTAATTACTTAAAATCTCAGCTATCACACTCAATTTGTTACATAGTAATTCCTCTACATTTCACCAGCTAAGGTATCTCTCAAAAATCTGGCCCACTCAGCATTTTCGTCTTCTTCCATACGATTACGACCATCTTTATCACCTTGAGACTCATTTAAAATTTTCCGATCAACTTCTTTAATAAGACTTTCATCAGGATCTACGCCTATTAAAGAATTATGTAGGATGCAACATGCCAAAATAATTCCTGATTGTGTGTTCATAGAATACGTAGGCTCACCTGTGCTTCACATTATTGGAAATCGTTTTTTTAATACCCCAAAAGCTCTCTCAATTGCGTTTCCTAATGACAAGTGACGAAGGTTAGATAATCCTCGAGGATTCTTTGGAGGATTTGTTGGTCAATATTCTTTTAAGTGATAGCGCACACCTCTATATTGTGCAATAAGTCCACTCCTTAACATACATCTAGCATCGACAAAATAATATTTACCTATTAAAAAAGCTATTATATCATTTTATGGATCATATAAATGGATATAGTTTTTCAATTACAATACCATAAAGAATTATAAGCTAATTTTCTCTTGTAAGTGCATTCTTAATAATCCTTGAATCTAATGCAGTTCCTTCCCATCCAGAAAGCACATATGTGAATTTTAAGTCAAATGAACATGCAGCTAGCACATTCAAAGTTGGGTAGCCCTTCCTACCACGGTACCTTGGTGCAGCCTCATTATTTACTTTCACACGAATATGTGTCCCATCAATAGCACCGACAGAATCCTATCATATTTATCTAATATTATGATTTCTGTGTATATTTATAATAATAACTTCGAAATTTATATGATATTTTCACATACTATGAAGTGTGGGAAAAACCTAGTACTATTTTGAATTTCTGAAAGGACTTGTAATCCTGTAGGTTGTTGAAGAAATTGTTCTTCTGTAGAGATTATTGACCGCAAAACTTTATGAAAATGTCAGCTTATAGTTTCTCCAGAACGTCGAAAGAAGTAAGACATTGTACGATTTTTCACGTTGTGTGATAAAATGTACAAAAATTTAGCAACTTGCTCTTCAACTGAAGCCAATCTTGTAGGTCTAAGACCACCATTTGTTTTAACTATCTCACATAAATTCTTAAAAGCTTCCATTCCGATACGAATAATATCACAACATTTTTCATTTGTTTGGAGTTGATTCATTAGTTCGTCGTATTCCTTTTCCCTTTCAAGGTATGATTGTCTAATTGGCTTATCTATAAGATTTCTACAACGTCGGATAAACCAATACACTGTAACACATAATACTTGAACAACAGCTAATTGGTGCTTTCGATCCCATGCATAAAGCAAATTTGATCTATCATTCTCCTGGTCTTCCATGATTTACTAGTTCAAATAAAAATAATCTTATAACATTACTAAATTTTTATTTAAAGTCTTTTTAGAAATTAAATTAAAATGTATCATGCAAAAAGAACATAAGTTAATATTTTTCTTTTTAAAGTGGGATCGAAAAAAACAAATTTCGAAGTCGGTAATACATCAACACCACGACCAAAAAAAAAAGCCTATATATATTTCATACCAATTTGTGTCGCATTATTTTATTCCCCAAAAATATAATAATGTTATAAATAAAACAAAAAAAAATAAAGTGGAATCGAGAAAAACAATTTCCAAAGCGGGTAATACTTTAACACCACAACCAACAAAAAACTTTTATGTATTTCGTACCAATGTGTGGCATTATTTTATACCCAAAAATAAAATAATAAAAATAAAATAAAATAAAACAAAAAAAAATCAATTAAGTAGAATCAAGCAATTCAATTAAAAAAAACAAACAAAACAAGAGTATATAAAACAAATCAATAAGTATATAATATTAATGGAGAAGGTAGGGAAAAAAAACTTGTTCTTTGTTTTAGTGGAAAAATTGTGAGATGATGGAAAGCAGCAAATTACAGCGGTGGGAGAAAATTCTTACTTTTTTTGACCTACAAACAACAGTATATATAATAGTTCAAAGGGTATTCTTAAATGCACTCACAAAATCAGTCTTCTCACCTCAGTGTGAGAATACTTTTTTATCACCTCATCAAATCTTTAAAAAATCTTGCACTTCACCCTAGCGGTGGGGTGAATTTACTAAAATAATATATGGACGATAAAATTTCGTCGCTAAAAGTAAAAACATTAAATAATATTAATTTTTTCATTAATATAAAACATAATAAATAAAATTTACATCGTTCTTAATAAATTTTATTAAGAATTTTTTCTAAATAGTACTGTTGACTTAAGGTTTTAATCTTATTTTGATAATAACAATAAATCAATCATGTGTAATTTAACATGTTTCTTGATATAAATATATAGTTCATTTACTTGAAAAATTCAAGAAAAACATGACAATGATCACTCTTTCACTATTCGATCATTGGACAAGAAAAGGAAGATCAAATCTCTCAATGCAAATCATGAAGCACAAAGGATCAAAAGACTATATGAAAAGCTTCAAGGAAAAATCTTTAAATGAAGATCAATCCGAAGAAACAAATCAAAGCATTCGAAGATTCGTTAATTCAGTAATTGAGTGAATGCTTAAGATTTATGTAAAGTTACTTTTTTGATCAAATCCTTATAGCTCAAATGTATTCATGCATCTTTTAAAAGATTGATTCAAACAAGCTTCAAATTGAATTAATTTGAAAAACATCATTTTACAAAGATCGAATTTCAAAATGAATTCATATTAATTTTAAATGATCATATTTTAAGCTCTAATAAAAATAGGTATCTTAGAAACATATCTATAAGGTTCAAAAATCATTAGAATTGTATTTGGAACTAAATTGAAAAAATATTTTTATTTTACATTTAAAATTTGCTTAATTTTCGCACAATTTTGATATAACGGTAAGATGGAGACATTCTCGAACTCTGATCATTTTGAAATTTTTACAGTAATGATACAACATCTCCTATCACTTTTGGCTAAAATTTGAGCATGATCCAACGGTCAAATTGGGAGAAATTATCAAAAAAAAATTGAATTTTTTGTCAAAACTAGCTATTGAAAAGTTTGAAAATGTATACATTTGACCAAAAACCTTTCTTAATCATCCCCAATGACCATATAGTTTTGAAAGCTATATATATATATGAGGTTCTAGACATGTTTTAACACACCTTGAATCATTCAATACTCTATTATTCATATATTCAAATATACAAAGATTCAAGAACACATTTTGATCAATTTTTCATCTTTTGCGCTATATATTATTGATCGATCTTGATAACTCTAGTGTGAGCTTCATTTGTAATCTTCAAATATACTTGAGAGTTATTGTATTGGTTTATATCACCACAAATAGTTCATTCTTCATTTCAAAAGAGATTTTTTCTCTTTATAGAGCAATAGAGTATATCTTGTAAGAAGTGTAGTGTGTATAACTACATTGTGAGTGTTGCGTGCATAACAACATTTGTATTAAGGTTTGATCTTCATCCGAAGAAGATTGAATAGTGAAAATTCTCGAAAAACTAACCGAGCGCGGACGTATGGTTTAGGAAACCGAATCGTGAGGACAAAAAGTCTCGATCTTCAAATTGGTTTAATCTCTCTAAACTCAAGCTCTCTTTTTATTGCTATATTATTGCTTATATTTTGATATTGCTTATTTGCTTGTCTTGGGATTGATTACCTGAAATTTATTATTTTCTTGATATTGTTGCTTAGCTAAGTTGCTTTGCTTAAATATTTTAAAAACGTTTTAATTCCGCATTAAGTTTTTAAAACCCTATTCACCCCCCTCTAGGGTTGTTTTCCGACCAACAAGTACCTCCAAGAATCAAAATGTTAATTGTCAGGAATACAGTTTTCGTAATTATATGATATTTTATATAATCTTTTATTATTCATTACTCTTAAATGGTTATTATTCATATTTAAAATTTATTTACAAATTTTATTTTTATCTTTATCAAATAAGTAAATATAAGACTTAATTCACTATACCAAAAATATTAAAAGATCAATTTGTTGTATGTAAATATATGTTATCTTTTGTGAAAAGGGGAAAAATGAATTGGAAAAATAAAATAGTTTTCATAATAATAAATCATTTATTAAAATATTTTGTTACCTTCGATTTCTATGATATTTAACTTTTTGGAGATTCAAGAAAATGATTTCCTTACAAAATATTAAAATGATAGAGATTTTCTCACCAAACTATTTTCTTTTTCAATGTTTTTTTACGAGTAACTTTAAGAAATTAAATATTGAAATAATAAAAGGAAAACATACAATACATATTTTATATATATATATTTATTTATGACACATTAAGCACATGTTAAAACTACCTTTCTTTAACGTTGACATTAAATAATTTAACATGAATTTTATTGAGTTCTGCATGCATGCACAAATAAAAAGATTGAATAAATAAAGAAAAACATTATTAAAAATGTTATTGTGCCGGTGCAAGTGAAAATAAAAGTCTAGTACTCTACATAAAATTATGAGGATACTTATTATAAACTTACATTTTTGAGATATATGTAATTAAGTGAAAATAGTAGATACTTGTTTATTGAAAAGAATGAAATTTTTTAATTTAAGTGGGTGAGATGTAACGACTCGGTCCCGAGCCTAGCAAGATATTGTCTGCTGACAACCCCACCCGGTTTTTTTTTTGGCAAGAGTCACCAAGACAACCCCAAAAGGCCTCTTGCAAATTAGGAACAAAGTAGATACTTATGATCTAATGATCTACCCATTATACTACTGATGTGGGATCGATATTTTGGGTCATTACAATAATAGTTGTCACAACCCAAATTTCGGGTAGCGAATAATAGTTTTTATGTAAAATAGTGAGACTTTTATATAAAAATATAACAATTGAATAAACTTATTTAATAATCGAAATCCAAATCTACAATAATAAGAATTCTTTTACAAAGGAATAGATAAAATTCACAAAAAGACTTCCAAAAAATATGGCCAAAGGAAAGTGCCCCAAATCCAGAACAACAAAATAATAAAATCATGTACAACAATTTAATATTAATAAATTTAATAAAATCATCATCATTTTGACCCACCAATTTTATTCCGGTTAACATCAAACCTACAAAGTCTATTGGGGTTAAGCACAAGGCCCAGTAGGTTCATTGACGTATATGAGTTCTGCCCAAAACCATTCATATCAAGTATAAAAGAATAATGTAAGCATTAATGCATGCCAATTAAATAAACAAGTCATGATATCAAATCTTATTGTAATTGTATAGAACAAACATGAATTAATTCATATACAAATAAACAAATACATACGACTAAATAGTATTGAATAAAAATTTAATAAATATATCTTCTCTACCTTAAATTGAAAACAAGACGTCGATCTTGTGCTCTTCCATTTTCTCTTCTTCTCTTATCTTTTCCTCCATATTTTCTCACTCTCTCTTAGGGGTGTTTTTGGTTTCGGTCGGGATAGAAACTAGGGTATTCCAAACCCTCCCTAAACTTTATAATTCGGTTTCAGTTCGATTCGGTTTTGGTTTTCGTAATGAAACCCAAACCCTCCCCAAATTATTTGGTTTCGGTTCGGTTCGGTCTCATTCAATTTTTTTTGTAATGTTAAAACTTTAGTTCAAAATTGCACTAAAAATATAAATTCACTCAAAAGGCGCTACAAAAAAATTATATAATGTATTTATTTTAATAATTAGTTTAATTAATTATTTGTAAATGCAAATAATCCATAGGGTTGGGTCATTTATATAATGTAAATGTTGTAAGAAAGTTTTCTTTTTTTTTTCAACGTATTGTAAGACAACTTAAGTAATTACATTAAGTTAGCAATTTATTTTTTAAAATATTCGGTTTTTTCAGTCCAATTTGGGGATCCCGATCGAATCCCTAACCCATGCTGACCCAAATCAATCGGTTTCGATTTCGATTTTTTTTTGGTTAGGAAAATTTCGGATCGCAATGGATCGGTTCGGTTTTCAGATTTCTCACAACACCCCTACTCTCTCTCGACAAGAGAAAGATTTGTTCCACTTTATCTTTTTTTTTTCACCTTCCTTCTTTTTCCCTCATTCCTTTTCTCTCTCTCCCTTCAATTAATATATATATTTTTTTCTTTCCTCCGTAATCTCACTAAATTTCAATTTGCTTAATTATCCTCCGCACCTTTTGTTTTTCTTTTTAACTCTAATTATTCTTAAATAAATAATGATTTATTAGGTTCAAGAATTTTTTAAGCTTAATTAGAACAATAAAAATCAAAGGAATAATCAAATTAATAATAATTACACCAAAACCTTAGCTAACAATTAACGAGAAGATATTAACTAACAAGTATTAAAACAAATCTATATTTTCAAATTTCAAAATTTAAAATTAAAAAATTCAAACTAATTAAGGATTTTAAAACTAAGATTTGGTCACATACATATAAGGAAGGAAGCAATTATACATCTCCTACACCACGTAAATATGCACCATATGTATGTATATACATAACTTGCATGTTTATTTTCCTAATTAAGGAAATTACTATGAAATAGCCAAGAATAATTTCAACCTACAAATTTGTTTATAATAAAATATTATTTAAAGAAACGAACTATATTTCTAACTAAATAATATAAAGAATATTAAAATTTGAGATTTTATATGAGAAGATAAATTAGTGGGAATTTTTTCAAAGTATAGAAAGCGGGGTGAGAAGAAAGGTTTTTACGCTATTTTTTAAGTTAATATTAAAGTAACTTTAACTTTTGATGGATTGAAAAGATAAATTATATTGGTGCATTTAAGGATACGCTAATTTAAATTAATTGTTAATAAGATTAATTGATTGGGATAAGTTTAAAAAAAAAATTATTTATTAAAAATATTTCATTTGCTTCACGATCTTGGAAAAGAAGAAAATAAAAAAATACGAAGGAATGATAAACCCCCTCATTCCTTCCATTTTCATTCCATTCTTTACAAATATAGTATTCAAACAAAATAAATACAATCCTTTTTCCTCAAATCCTTTCCATTTCTTCCCATTCCTTCCGTCCTAACGGACTGCCCTCACATTGCTGGTCGCAAGGTAGTACAAAAAAGAAGATTGCCGAAACAAAACAACCTCCTCCTCCTTATATCATCCAGTTTTTCGTTCTAGGGTTAGGGTTACAATACAGAGAGGAGGACGAGAGAGAGAGAGAGCGAGAATATGGGAAAGAGAGGGGGAAAGGCAAGGAGGAGATTACAGAAGACTAAAACGTTCAGGCCACCGCTGCAGCCGCGGAGTAAACTTGGTGGTGGTGATGGAGGATCCAGAAGTAGTAGTTCAGATGATGGTGATGGAGGATCCAGAAGTAGTAGCACAAATGATGGTGATGGTGATGGTGATGGTGATGTGCAGCAATCATTATTATTATATAATAATAAAGATGAAGATGAGAATGAATATGGAGAGCGTCAGTGTGTGTGCTTGTTGTTGGAAGATGGAGAATATGATGAGGAAATAAGCAATGTCAATGTCTTTGCTATCGATATCAGGGGAGGAGGTCGTTTCCATAAACTGTTATTGTTGCCCGAAGCCAAACATGTTTTTAGACTTGGAAGGGGTTATGGAGCTTTAGCTTCCACTCTATATCGCATCGGCGGTGCTTACCTCAAACCCACCGACTCTGAACCCTCTTTTCACGCAACCGATGTCTGGTACTGTGATCTTTCTTATGGAATCGACCATGAGAAGAAGAAGGAGAAGGAGAAGAAAGGGGATTTTGAAATTACGGAGGAGGATATTGTGTTGCGTTGCCATGGCTGGAGAAGGGGCCCTTCCACTCTAGGGGCTAAACCTAACCCCCTCATTGTTACAGCTCGGGGTAAGATGTATGCTTTAGCTGGGAGAAGTATAGAAGGCTGGAATCGCAAGTATAGTTCCGGTCCCAAATTCGAGGTGTTTGATCCTCGTCTACGCGAATGGGAGGCCCTGCCGGACCCCCCATTCGCTAGCCGCATCTACTTTATTAATGGTCTCCGTTACTGGGGACATGCGGTTATTGGCGACCTTATCTTTATCAAAGTGGCATTGAATCCCAATTGTATTGGACGTACCATATTGGCCTCTTTTGACATGGTTAACAAGCTATGGAATACCTACAATCCACAAGAAACACCTAAGGATGCGGTTCTTGACAATTTGAGGAGATGCTGTTGGGAAGACCGGGCTCCAATTTACAACAATAAGATGTTCACTTGCTACATACCGTACGGTGGTGTTTTCGCGCACAATTTATTAGTAGCCAACTATAGGAGGGTCAAAATTGATTCTGATGATTCCTCTGATGATTCTTCTGATGATGAAATTGGTTTCTTCCCTATTCCTGTACGTGGGTCCGGATTGGAAGATGCTGCCACGATTAAAAAGTCGGCCTTTACCACCCCAGGGTGTTTAATTCACCTGGGGAAAAATAATTTCTGCTTGTTTTGTCCTTATGATCGTCGCTCCGATAGCTACATCCGGACGTGCACCTTCAGTGTTGGTGACGAGAAGGAGCGCCAAAGACATGCTGATGATGATGATGATGAAACCTTGCTCCGTGCCGAGAATGTTATCTCCCAAGATAAACCTATTGCTGAATTTGGCATCGGAGAAATGGTTACTCTTGCTTACGAATGGTACGCATACGCACACTGTTCTTGCCTTCTTCACTTGCTTATGCTATTCCTATTTCCTTCCCTTGATTTGACATGAACACACGTTTACGTCAAATTTGACGTGAGAGTGATAACCATTAATTAGTAAATAAGTTGACACTGCAGATTCGCATTGGCGTAGGGAGGTATGAATACGGGGGTTTTCAGATGGGAAATTATGCCTCAGGGGAGAAGCCTAACTAACAGATTGATTGCCAAAATTAGTTTAATTTCTATACCGATCCTTCGAAGGTTACCTATTTCGTGTGCAATAGCTGTTTGGCAATGTACTGAGTGATTGAGATCGTGTAGGCTAGGAAGACAACATTTAAGAATTTAGGTATGTACTGCCCCCCAATCCCAATTGAATCCACGCGATCAGCTACATGAGTGGCCAAATTTGTCAAGCATTTGCCTTGATATTGGGTAAATATTGTTGTGGATACAGAAGTTGAACTTGCATGCTTTTGATTTTAGAACCCGGTAAACAATTTGGCTCTGGGTGGGATTGAGTTGCATATTCTCGGTTAGTTTTTTATTTTTTTTGGCAATTTGCTGATGATACTGGTTTATTCCTTTCATAGGAATTGGGTTTTAATTTGCTATGTCTAAACAGAGTCTGCCTATAGGGGGCCCAATACATTTAGTATTTCTTCTTAGGATCTGGTTGTGAAGAAGATTGCTAAAAGATTACATGGTTGGGAAAGGGGATGTTATCTAGCGGAGGAAAGGTTAATTTTAATTCAATCGGTTTTGAGTACTATTTCGACTTAATGTTCTGTTATGTGCAGATGATTATGCAGATGTTCGGGATCATAATCTTACATACATACGATGGTTATGCCAAACGATAAGATTTTATTTTATGTTGAGCAAAAATAAGCGACAACATGATCTCTTGGGAGAGCGTACATATGCGCTTTTTAGAGTTTCTTCTTGTTTAACAGTTATTCAAAGTAGAAAGGATAAAATATTTGGTGCTCTGTGAGTACCACGCGGCATTCCTACTTGGCACTCCAGCATCACTAATAATTGGACACCTCAGCTTCGTGGAATCTCGCCTGAGATACATCTTTAAATACAGCTCAACTGACTGTCACATTACTTGCTGTTATTATATTTTAAATTTAAATTATATATTTTAGTCGCACAAGTCAAAAGCCGGCCTTAGATACACCCAAATTTCAACTATTCGGTCGTGTAGAAAGAACATAAACTGTTATGTGAGTATGAGTTTGAATCGAAATCCAGGTAGAAAGAACATAAACTATTATGTGAGTATGAGTTTGAATCGAAAAGCTACAAGCTCTCAAGCCAAGAAAAAGAAAAAGAAAAAGAAAAAGAAAAAGAAACTCACATGATCCTCGCCTAAGTTGTTCAAAAAACTGCAGTCTTTTGAAACTTCAAAACTGTGTCCCAAAACTCATAATCGAAGAATTTTGCAAATTTGTAACTATATAACTGTGAAGATAGGCGATAGCTCAAGCATATAGCTCCAAAGGATGTGAACAGTTAAGAGTTTATGGTAGTGGTAAGGAGAAGGCAATGAAGGAATCATAGAGGGGTGGGACTTGGTATTAGATTTGGAAATTCATGGGAAGTATCATTACTACTAATCTTAAATTGTCAAATTGTGAACTGTATATTGTTGTGGCTCTCAAAGAATTGAAACATTAATGCTTTGATATAGGTTTATCAGAGGAAGAAGCCCTTAAGATTATGTTATCATAAAGAGCGCCAAATATTTGGAACATGCTGTGGTGGCTACTATCGTTCGAGAAAATAATTATTTTTTCCTGTTGTGAGATTTTGTACATTGGTTATGTCATAGATTGAAATGGGATTCTTAATTTGAGATGCCCCAAAACGAAAAAACGGACTCTTAATTTGAGGTGCAAGTATCAAAGCACCTCTTACGTTTATTCTGCTGTTATCAATAGTATCCCGAAGGTTAGATTTGGCCTATCATTTGGTTTATTCATGCATTTGGCATACTTGGTTTAATGCTCTTATTGAGATAGGGTTATTATTATGTTTGTTAGGATTTTGACGACAATTGTTGCACATTGATCAGATCTATGCCCCATTTGCAGGAAACAAAGAGAAGTATTTTAATGATTTTAGCTTGATTCTTTTTCTTTCTTTCGTTCGTTTTTGAGAAAAAAATATGGAGCAATTTTATTAATATAGAAAGAGAAACAAAGATAGATGACAAGGCAAGCTCGAGGTAGACATTCTGGACACATATACCCTGCCACAAATGCACCTGTTGCATTGTTTATTTTGGTGGCCACGCTGAGATGTTTTGATTCATTATTTGCCGTTTATGGAGATAATGTTTGGAAACTTTCTGGATGATTTGTTATTTTTCATATGTAGTGTAGCTCACTTATTTATCTCTGGTTTGTTGCTTTGTTCTTTTGTCATTGCAGGTGCCATGTCCCAAAACCAAGGCTTAGCACAAGGTGCAAACTCTCTCCTCCCTCCTTTCTCCTTTCTCTTAACACACCACGCCGTTTACACTCTGACACGGCAAAATCCTAAAAAAAAAGTAGGACATGGGCATGTTAGTAATGTATGAACAATAGACATGCTTACGAGTTACGACAAGATAGGAAATTTGCACAAGTACATGTATTATAAACTAAAATAGCCACAGCCGCTTCTCTGTATTGTGCACACTTAATCAATACATGGATATTTTAGCTCTTAGGACGTAAAGAAAATGCATAAGTAGAAGTATCAATGACGAAGAATTTGGTCGTAACTTCACCTTTGATTCTTTCATTTGATTTTTCAGTATACAATTGGTAAGGGCCACTGACAGTCTCTTTTTTGTAATCTATCTGATTCAGGTCCATGACCTTCTATGACAAGTGAGAACAGCAGCAGAAGCAGCAGTGGGAGTTATTTATGAGAGATGCGTGCCTAAGTTCGCCTATATATATATAGCACCTTCCATAGTAGTTGTAGTGGTAGTAGTAGTATTGGTTAGTAGAATGTAGTAGCCTGTGGTGTTTTTTGGCTTTTTAATGTAATAGATGCATCTATTAGGAGCTTAATATTGGAAGAGTATAGCGACATAAAACTTACCCCTATTAAATTTGAAAACAAAGAGTCCCAACTCTCTGAAAAATCCAAATCAAGTGCATGAGAGGCTAAGACGCTTGTGATCTTATTCACTTCCTGATTGATGAACTGGAAAATGTTGGAATTAATGTGAGCGACACTAAGGTCATTTCAAAAGAAAATTTAAGCTATTATTATTATTATTATTATTATTATTATTGTCAACAGATGTTTTCAAGATTTTATTTATCATATATATATATATATGTACATGGTATTGTATTGGCCTCGATGTTTTGGGGTGTGTGCTAGAGGTGTATAAATCTGAAATATTTATAATTTTGGATGAATGGCCCAGATTTTTATAAAATCTTGTGCTGGTAAGAAGAGTATAAAAGGGCAGCTAGGTGTTCCCAATCCATGAAGGATATCCTATTATGCCATTAATTAACTTTGTTAATTGTACAACTTTATTAACCATTGTCAGCAGTAAGATAAGAGGCCGAGTATAATATCTGATAATACTTTAGTCGACCTCTAAGTACTGTGTAATATGTTTATATTCGATGCTCTTACTCAGTGTTCATAAACTGAATGAAAGGTGAGAGTACAACCAAGTATTATTTAAGGTGGAAATAGAGTCATCCTAAATATAGGACTTGTAATTTTTGTGCTTTTGCAAACTTTTGTCTTACATGATATGAAACGAAATATCATTACCCATAAATAGTAAACACAACTTGAACCTTTAAACATAATTCTCTGCAAGAAGGTATATAGAATACAGGGTTGGCTTGGAAACATTTCAACTACACAAAAACAAATGGCCAAAACATAACTGTGATACCGGCAATTTCCCATAAAGAGGCAATGACCTTCGGGAGTGGGACATCATGGATGCCGTCACTGACAACGGCGCAAAGTCAGTTGTAGAAGTAAATATTCAAGAAAAAGAAAGAGAATATAGTATACTTTGTAGTTTATAATGCCGTCACTGACAACGGCGCAAAGTCAGCTGTAGAAGTAAATATTCAAGAAAAAGAAAGAGACTATAGTATACTTTGTAGTTTATAATGTCATGCTAACACATCACGTGTTCCCTCGCCCAAATCAAGTAATAAAAGCATTAATCCTATAGAAACCGAAAGAAGAAATAACAATATATGTATATATATTGACAGAGCACCCGTACCAAGACTAGACTCATCAACCTACAGCGAACTATTATAACTACCATCTAGGATTTAAGTCAAGTGTGCACACCGATTGCGATCTAAAGCCTCCAAGGCTAGGGTATGCAACCCTCAAGGCTGGGTCCCTCGTGGACCACCTAAATGTGCAGGGTATGCCGCCTTAGCGAGGTCCCCCTAGCTGGACCATATCTGAATGTATCTCGTCTATCCGGTATCAAGTGGTGCTAGCTATCAGTATCATAAATCCAAAATCAACTCAAAACATATATCCAAACTAGTACATACATGATCCGCATGAATTAGGTTCAAATCTTGTAATCAATAGCATTTCCAAACCATAACAATAAATATATATATATATAATCATAGAAGGGGGTATACGCGTATATGCGCTAGCAGGTCATACCTAGAGCTCGTGGTATCTTAACATATAATGAGATTCTTACATACCAATATAAAATTATATTAAAAGCATGAATAAAATAATGAAATTAATAACAAATCTTAAGCCAATACCCCATGTATGTGTGTATCAACCATCTTATAAAGAAAACCCCCAATTTGGTATAAAAATGAAGATGCAACACATAAATACTTGAAATCAAGTTTATATACTAGTATCCCCACCTCAGATCAAACTATCCTTGAAGCTATGAGCGCTGGATCGAGCCGTAGTCCAACAAATCAAGAAATCCCCAATTTAGAGCTTGAAAACCTAACAATGGAGGATGAGCTTTTGGGGAAGAAGATGAAGGAGTGATGGTAAAGGTTTAATGGAGGGTAAGGAGCTAAACTTGATCACTCTTTATCACCTTACACGAGGATTTTCACCTCTCTTAAGCTCTCCCTCGAAATGGAACCAAATGGGGTGAAAAGGAAGGAAGAAAATGAACTTAAAATGGAGAAGCAAGGGTTAAAACCCCGCTGGAGCAGCTCTGATCAATTAGAGGACACCCACCTGAAGCCCCTCTCATTTTCTTCGAAAATCGCACTTTTTGCGGGCTGTTTCGACCCCCGAAACGCTTTCGATTCGACTCGGCCTTCAAATGAAAGTTGTAGAGGGAAATAAAATGAAGCCATAGGCGCTTACATAAGTCAATTCGGATTTAAGACGAAGAAGTTATGAGTTTCCAAAGTTAGCAAAAAATTATAAATCGCGTAAAGGCAATTTACGTGTCTAACGCGACGAATGGCGTTCGGACCACCCGGAATGCTTGAGTATTACTCATGCAAGTTTGAATATACATATATAACATGTAGAAAAATATAAATCATGGGGATATCCAAAAATCAAAAATTTCACACCCAAAACAAAATTTTCGTAATGATTGGAATATCGCTTGTGGGAAACATTCTAAACTAAAAATGGGGTGTTACAATAACATGGAATAGCTCCATTTAAAAAAAGAAGGGAGAAAATTAGCTGTCGTAAAGAACTAGGTTGCTTCTTTTCTTTTTTTTCCAATTTCATAAGATTTTTCCCTTCGAACAGTGGGAGATTCACAGTTTTAAAAGGAAAACGGTTTTTTTTTTGTTTTATTTATAAATCTTACCACTTATCATTACCAGATGCATTAAATGAGTTGTACTTTCATTGTATTTTGTGAATTTACTTTTAATACATGTTACTAAAAAAAGTGGTGAGATTTGTAAGTAAATATAACATTGCTTTTGTTGTAATGGTGTGGTAAATACACATTCTAACAATTAAGGGCATTGTCTATCTTACATAATTAAAATAAAAAAATTTAATTGACTATTGGCTTGTGGATATGATATGACAATAGTTGCCATATCCACAACTTGTAATATTCATAACACATTCCAAATATTATTACATGATACTCTAATAACGTGACACCTCATTTTTTCAATCAATATAACTAATTTTTGCAATCTTTGATAAATTTTAGTTGTTTCACTGGTGCAATTTTAATAAAATTAACATATTTAATAAACACTCGTAGAAATATATAAAACAAGATCTAAACATACTAAATATAAAATTTCTATTAACAAATTAGTCAAGATGAGTGAGAAAATCATTAAACTAAATACCATTGGCGATGGATGTTTCATTTAGATGATTGAGAAAATGATAATATTCAATAGAATGTCTTTTATAAACAAACTGCCAATGGCATTGCTAAAAAGATAAATGTCATAAAACCTAAAAAGAGTTTAAAAATTTGTAACTCAAATGAATTTCTTACAAATATGCACCATAATTTAGAAGAGTGAGAGTATAAATAGTTGAGATTCATTTGCATTTGTATTTGAGTTGTCTGTTTGGCGTTATCTTTTATGACTGTATAACATTACTTTGAGGCTGGCCCAATAGGGGAGGCGGCCAGGCAGCCGACTTGGGCTGCCTTTTTTGCACAATTTTGAGGGCCACAAAATTTTTAGTACGTGCCTATTTAATATCACACTTGGTCCAAAATTTTCAAAAGTTTAATTTACTAAGGGCTCAATTTATTTTGAAAATGAAACTCTAACACTATCTTTGCACTATTGTTAAATGTAGGTGAGCTATTATATGTGCCTCGAGTGGCTGCAGTGAATATTAATAAGTTACACACTACGAGTATTCGTCTTACATCGCCCGAGTAACTTCAACTATTTAAAAGTTTGTAATTAATAATCAAAATGTATCACCAATATTATTGTTAAGCTCACTTTCTATATTTAATTCTTTATTTAGGTCAATTTTCTTGCAAAACTGCCATCTTTATAATTAATAACAACATTTAAATAATTTTTTCATATGTAATAAGAAGGGCTCATTGTCTAGCAACATTGAATTCAAAAAATCAGAGCAATATATTGTATTTAATTACAGCTTAATGTACAAGCTTACACACTTCTCTAGCAATAGATATTATGTCACACCCAAACACCAAAAAATAATACTTAATTAAAAGTACTGTTAAATTAAGAGAATATAATAACGTAATTGTAAGTCGGAAAATACCCTAGAGGGGGGGGGATAGGGTTTTTAAAACTAAATCGAATTTTAAAAATCATTTTTTTTAAATTAATCAAAATCTATATCAAGTAATCAAACAAGACACTTAAGTGATATCAATCTCAAAGCAAATATAGCAATAAACAATAGAGCTATAGATAGAAAGAATAAACCGATAGAAGTCGAAGACTTTTTGTCCATAGGGTTCGGCTAATTAGCCCCTACTTCCGCGCTCGGTTAGTTCCTTGAGAATTTTCACTAATACTGATCTTCTTCCGGGTGAAGATCAAACCTTTACAAGTGATTACACACTACAAATGTTGCTTAATCACAACACTCGCCACAAGAACTACCTCTTACTATTTTAAGAGATAAACCTCTCTTAATATTTGAATAAAATGATTTGGTGACTAACACCAATGTACAATAGCTCTCAAGTGTATGAAGATTACAATTTAAGCTCACAGTAGGAGATATCAAATTTGATCAATAATTTATAGCTCAAAATAATGATGATTGATCAAAAGCAATGTTCTTGAATATTTGAATATTGAATATAGATGAAGAGAATAGTGTAGGAATGATTCAAGAGTGTTTAAATATGTCTTAGATAGTGTATATATAGTCTAGGACAACATATGGCCGTTTGGAGGGAGTTGGTAGAAGTTTGGTGCCAAAAATAATAAAAAATCAGAAATCCAACGGCTAGTTTTGGGCCATCAGTCGACTGAGCAAAGCTCATCAGTCGACTGAGTATCCATCAGTCGACTGAGCAATGCCCATCAGTCGACTGAGTATCCATCAGTCGACTGAGCAATGCCCATCAGTCGACTGATGGTCCTCACTGGTCTGCCGCCAGAAAGACCAAAAATCCCATTTTTCATACTTTTGCAAATTAGCTCAAAAATTAATTTTGAAGCTTGGAGAAAGTTAAATGTAAGTTTCTAAGACTTCTATAATGTAAAGAGCTCGAAAATGAGGTCGTTTGAATTTAAAACGAATTTATTTCAAAAACGGTTTTTCTCTAGAAGAAGGTTTTTGAAATAATCTTGATTCAAACTTTGATTTGACCAATCTAATAATGTTAAAACATTGTATGAGCTATTATGATGATCAAATAAGAAACTTTATATGAATTCTAAAGAGCTTACTCAAATATTTAATAAACGAGTCTTTGAAATCCTTTTGAAGTTTCTTTAATTCTTCACTTGTCTTGGTCTTTGATCCTCATTGATTTGTAATGGTGAATGAGCTTTGATCAAGTTGAAGTGTGTTGTGAGATAAACAAGATTTGTAAGCTTTGTGAAGAGTGATTTTGGTTTCAGCTTGACGGTTTTTGTTCACGTGTTAAAACAATGTTTATGGCTATTACTTAAAACAACTTAGTTAAATACACGTGATTAATGTTATTGTTATTTTCAAAACAAGATTACTGATTATAAGGTCAACAGTAATCATTTCCAAAATCAACATCATCCCATATCCATATTTTTTTTACAACGTTGTCTTAAAAAATGGTACTAACAAATATTTACAACTCACACACATATAAGGATTTCTAGTCAAAGTACACAAAACAAGACTAGTAAATATTTACATCTCAAAACTTATCATTTGTTTGTGCTTAACTTATTGACAAAATATACAATAAACAAAAAGGGCATAGTGACTTTTTCCATACACCTTCTCACCCATCATAATAGACCTGGCAGTGGACGTCCCTTCTTGATACCTGTAAAGAGAAACATATATAAAGGTATAAGCTATAGGCTCAGTGAATGCACCACCTTCATCAACAGAAATCTGTAAAAGTATATATACACATACACATATCATATATAACCACATTCAATTTCCATCCTCTAGCCATCATATAAGGCATCAGATGTATCACACATATAATCGCTCTCTAGCCTCAATTATTAGGTATCAAGCATCCATACCATATACCCATCATCTAATCCTATATATATTGGGCATCAAATATACCATTCCATACTATTCTTTCAATCAAGTCGCAAATCAACTCTACTTTACCAAGCACAATAATATCAACATACATATTCCACACCATCCTTCACATTTATACATTCAAATGTATATAAATTCCAGGTGAGTACACTCACCTCAAGTTCACACCAACGTAGTTCCAAGTTCTATTTTCTCGATGCGTTAGAAGTATCCGTTCTTTCAAATATCAATCCAACATAATTAGTATTCCAATTCTATATCAATATAACAATTTATAAGGGTGAAAACTAAAAATTACACAAATGTATACTCCTTATACACTTGTTAATTTTACAACGCATTACAACCATTCAAAATTAGGTGCAGTCCGAATCCCTACACATACTAGGCACTTTTCATTCTCCGATCATTCCCAAATTTTTTGAGTAGTTATACAACATGTATATAAACAGTATTACAAAATTTGAGCATAATCCAATGGCTAAAACATCGAATATTCACAAAACAACTAGGTACAAACATGATGTCCAAAATGTAACGTATGGCAATGGTCCGACTTTATGGATTAAAACTGTACCAATTGGCAGAGAGATAGGTACTCTACCATATTTTTCTGGAATATCTATGTGTCTACTTTTTAATAAAATTTATGGTGAATCAATCGGAATTTTCTAAACAGAGTTATAACAATTCTCCCCAGTGATACCAATCTGTCAGAATTACAAAACTTTTAAATTTTCATCTTGTTTTTCGATCAAATCTCATACAGAACTTACTAAACATCAACAAACAATACACAACTCATTTTTAGCATGATTCCTACTTATATCATCAATTATTATCTCTTCATGATCAAGAAAATCCAATTACATCATCACAACACATAAGAACACCAAGAAACAAACTCAAAACCATGTTCTTTCATTTTCAATCATGATTTTCCAATTTCAATTACTACAAATGTGATAAAATGATGATAAAAAAACATAAATAGCATAGTTTGAACTTACCAAACTTTAATTCTCAAACTTTCCTTCTTTTTCTCTCTTCTTCTCCCTGTTTTTCTCTCAATTTTCTCTGTGTATTTTAAGCTCATCAGTTAATTCAATCATACACATGTTGTAAAATTTACACACCACGCCGTCTATTTCTATTTTACACAACTAAATCCACTTACATATTTTATTTTCAAATAAGTTCCTCATGAATTATTATTCTAACATGAGTTCTTATAATATAAACAAACCTAACTCACATTCTTTCTACAAAATCAAGAATCATGGCAAAATGCACAATTCCACTATTCACCACACATTAGGAATAAATTGATATTATCAAATGCACAAACACGATTGTAAATACTAATCAATAATTAAACATGTTTAAATGATGCTAAAATATTTGTTTAAGATTCGGGATGTCACATATTATGCTCTGGCAATAGCAATTGCCATATAATAACCATATTGAGGATATATTATCTTTAGAATTATATAAATAATAAGCATAAAATTTAAGTTAGATTAAGTTGTATCATCTAAACTAAGTTGTTTACAAATTGAGCAATTAATCACTCTTAAAATGAAAAAAAAATAAAAAAATTAATCATTTGACAAAACTAAAAAGTTAAAATCAACAAATTCTTTAGGAGGAAAAAGTCATAGTTAAAAATGAAATATAAATGGAGTTAGTAATAAGTGATACTTCATTATGGAAAATTGTAATTTAGTCCAAATAATACCCCAAAAGATGAAGGCAAACAAATTTGAATCATACGCATTTGCATTGATGTTTTGGAGAGAGAAAGTAATTTTTTTTGAAGACGAATTGAATCATGAGAGATTTTTTATCCTTTTTTTTTCTTTTAAATTCATTCATGCATGAGGTGGGGATATGGACTTCAATTTTGGTCTTTATTGAGTGAATAAATTACTTATTATTAAACTGTCTTACTACGGATTTAGTTTTGGTCTCCTTTAATTATTGATAAATATTTGTTATTAAACTATCTTACCATGGGTATTTGTTGATTCTTTTCTATATAAATTACAAATTTTGATTTTATTTTCTATTTTTATTCAATTAAGTATATACCCAAGAATTACATAACACAAGAATGCCTAGAGTTTTAAGTACTAAAGTAATCACACCAAGTTTAAAAGTTGATTTGGGTTTGTACAGAAGCATAATTTTAGGTGGACAAAATGGTGGATGGGGCAGTGCGAAATCTTGTAATTTTTTGTTGTTAAACATATGAGGCAATGCATATATGGGGAAGGTTCAAGTTACACCAGTGTAAGATTAGTAAGTTTTACAACCATCCATAACCTTTTCTTGGAATCGTAATTTATTAATTCCATCGTTAGATAAGTCATTTTTGTTGTGTTTATCAAGTATGCAAAGTTTCAAGTTGATCCGATATTTATAACTATATAATCACTAGACTTACTTTTACTTAATTTTTGTAAGGTTCATAATTCAGTATATTACATGATTATGATGAAGGACTTCTGCATTTCCGATTAATTTAATTTTTGCACGCATATTTGAGATATCATAATTAACAATTCAATGGCTAGATTGATGAATTGTGAAATTGATTAAAAGTTATTGACGGGTGTCAAACTTCAGTAGTTTATATCACGTGTAACTTGAACCCTCCCCTTTATATATTGTTGATTAAGTAACGAACATATAATTTAACATGATAGGATGGTAGTGCTAAGTTAAGGCATACGAGCATCTCCAACAGTAGTGTAAAAATTAAAGTGTCAATCCTATGTGTCAATCAAGTTTTACACAAAACATAAAGCTTGATAAAAATGTTCTTGTTGAGCTTCACAATATAAGTACTGAGTATATTATCTTGAGAGTAGAAGAAAGAGATTTGTAATTAACTCAATAATATTGATACAAGAGAGTCCTATTTATAGGATTATGTAAACAATGAGATACCTAATGAAAATATGGAAACTAGATATATATACACTACATACTAAATAATATATTCCAACACTCCTCCTCAAGTTGGCGCATAGATATCGAACATACCCAACTTGCTGATTAATCTAGAAAAGATTTTATTGAAAATAGCCTTAGTAAGCACATCAACTAACAGATCTTCTGAGCGTAATGAGGCACTGCAATTATGCCTCCAATTATTCTAGAATAACATCCACTTGCGGCTAGGGTATTATTGGCAGAATACTTGCCTATGGATTCGAACGCTACCG
>JAKCWG010000234.1:0-66897 GCA_021464415.1 Lonicera japonica | reverse complement strand
TCAATACTTTTACAGTGAGTGGTCATATCATGTCTTCTTAATGCAGTGAGAGGTCCAATCTTATTTATCGCTTTTCAAAAAACGTCAAATAACTCTTGTGAAACACATATAAAATGCACTTGAAGTATAGAACACGCATTCAGTAGATGAACTACATTTTTTCATTAATATAAAAACTTAATACATAAATAGGACACAAATACTTTTATAGAAGTGTCCGTGGGTACAAGATGCATAAAATAAAATCATTACACATGAAAAACACTGAAACATAAATACACATTAACTTAAACATTACATAGTAGATCATCTGATACATATGATAAATTAAATATCAATTAAGAGTGCTCTTAAGGAATGTCCAGTACATCTTATAGGGAAACGTTACGCTTTCTTCTACTAAGTACATGAGATCAGCATGTTCCTCCTACAGGAATGGAAGGTTAAGTCATTAAGCATTAAAGTATGGTAAAAATAAATATCAACTAAATTTTAATAAATTATATTTAAGAAAACAATATTTACCATTTCCTTCTTAACTGCGTTGTGGAATTTTGAGAGATAGTGTGCCCTACTTCCAGGATAATTAATCATAAATTTGGGATGAGGGGTAGGTCTTTCCTTTTCATTGTAAAAGCGGTTTCATTTCTTAACCGCTAGCTCAACCTTTGCCCACAGTTGAGCAAGTTCTTCAGCGATCACAACCCTGTTCTTCCATAAAGAGCTCTCCTTCTTAGGTTCTGCATTAAAAATTGTAGCCATTTGCTCCCATGTTTGAGGGTTATCTCGCTCACACCAGGTGCCATCACGGGTCACTTGTTTTCAAGCAAGGCACAGGTTAATTTCGTCACAGTATGAGAAGCCATCAAGGTTGATGTTTGAGCTCGAAGATGCCATTTTGAAATTGAGTGATAAATAATATGAGTAAGTAAAAAAACAAGTTTGAGATGGTGCTTATATAATGTCTGCATATACATGCATTGATACAGCTGGACGACATGATAATACACTGCAAAGTATTAGTGATTTGACATAGCACTAATTCTTTCAGTCATTGATACAGTATTTCTGAATTGAAAACACATTTTAATGTGTGGTGATTCGACTACTCACTGCATTGATACAGTCATTGAGGCCATTGATAGAAGTGCATGATTTGATATAGACTGATGATAATACGACAATTCACTTAACTTTTAAGTCATTGAGTGGTCATATCATGTTAATAGGGTAAAGCTTGGACTTACTGAAATTTTCAGTCATTGATATTGTTTCACTCAAGTCATTGGGTAATTGCTTCAGAAAGGCATAGTTATTGGTAAAGTTATGTTATTTAAAAACCTGATTATAACTTTAAAAAATTAAAATAATCGATCAATAATTTTACTGAAATTTTGACAGAGTTTATTTTGTTATATGGCATTCCGAGTTTTTTTGCCCTGTTTAACAAATATGTAAAACAACATAACACATACATATATATCCCAAAATATTATATACGTCTAATACAAATATCTACTGTATACAAATATATAAACTAAAGTATCAACCACCAAAATGTTTACTAAGTACCACAAGCTGGTTTTTTCCTTTTTCTTTTAAGCCTCCCATTTCCATCGTCATCCATAACTATATGTGCCTATTTAGGTTCATCTTCTGCCCTGCCTCTACCCCTGCCTTTGCCAACTGGCACAATAGTCATGTACAGCTCTCTAGTTACGCATCTTCCTCTGCCACTAACAACCGTAGTAGTATCTACATACTCAAGTGTGGGTGAAAGTGTCGGTGCTATTTGAGTAACTGTTGGAGCCATATGTCTGGGGGTATGGGGTGATCCAAATGGTGGTAAATATTGGTCGTAAGGTGAAAATGGAGAAAATGATGTCAACATAGACAGAAATGAAGAACTATACTTATCTTCTGATAAACTATCAGAAGGTGGTGGATATGTGGTGGGAGGTGGTGATATGGTGGTGGGAGGTGGTCGAGTTGTCGAGGGGGTGGTGGAGATGTGGTGGGGGGTGGTGATATGGTGGTGGGAGGTGGTCGAGCTGTCGAGGGGGTGGTGGAGATGTGGTGGGGGTGGTGATATAGTGGTGGGAGGTGGTCAAGCTATCGGGGGGGTAGTGGAGATGTGGTGGGGGGTGGTGATATGGTGGGACCTAGTGGATATGTGGGGAGAGGTGGTCGAGAAGTCGTAGGAAGTGGTCGAGAAATTGTGGGGGGTGGTGGCCGATATGTGGTGGTGGGTGGTGGCCGATATGTGGTGAGGGGTGGTCAAGATGTGGTGGGGGTGGTGCATACGTGATAGGTGGAGGTCGATATGCGGTGGGGCGTGTCCGAGATGTGGTGGGGGTGGTCGATGTGCGGTGGGGTGTGTCGAGATGTGGTAGTATGTGGTTGAAATGCTGTGAGAGGTGCTCGAGATGTGGTGGGCCGTGGTGGACATGAGGTGGGGAGTAGTGGAGAGGTGATGGGGGCTGGTGGAGATATGATGGGGGGTGGCGAAGAGGCGGTGGGGCCTGGTGCAGATATGATGGGGGTGGCAGAGAGGCGGTGGGGCCTGGTATAGATATGATATGAGGTGGTGGGGATGTGGGGGGACCTGCATGGGATGAAGAGGCCTCTGTCTGAGTAGGGTCGGTAGAGATGTGATGGGACGAAGAGGCCTTTGGCTGAGTAGGGGTCGTAACAGTACGTCTCTTCCTCACTGCACGTGCACGAGGACGTGGCATTGGGGTCGGTATAGGCTCTTGCACCTCTAGTGGGTCAACCGTAAGGCGAAACTCTTGTTGCACAGCAACAAGCGCGCTATGTGACAAGTCTGATATCTCCTCCAATGTGGGATCTCCTGTTGTTGACCGGATAGGATGTCTTTGTGCCAAAGCATATATTTTTGCAAGCACGTCCCCCTGTAACATGAAAACACAATTTATCATTAGACAATATCGAAATGTAAAAATAAATTATATAACAATCCAACTTATATTAACATTAACGTACGAGAGTCTCCAACGCAGTTGCAACGGGCTCAGGGCCAAAATCAGGTGGCCGCTCATGTGGGGGACTCATGAAACGACGTGTGATGGTCCGAAACCAAATCATATAGGGGTCGTCGTAATTGACTGGGCGTGCTAACGCGGGCGCGTTAACTACATGATCATGCCGCCTATCCCAGTAATCAATGTAGTCCCGATGTATCTGCGTCCAATCACATAGTTCCCTTCGAGACCTCCCCTTCATTTCTATATCGTGAAGCTGCAAAGTAGTATAAAAAATGTCTGGGATGGCTTGTTGTAAACCAAACTGACGCATCACACGATTTGGTAGATGCCACTCCATAACCTCGAAAAAAATCAAGGGAGAACGTGTTCGCCAAATATCTTCACCGATTAGACAATATCGAGGCAATGACGCGAATACATGAGCTGTATATGGTTGCCATATCATCTGAAATTTTTTTCATATGTATGATTAGTACTTGAAGAATAATAATAATATTTAACGCTTTGTATCAAATTATAAGAAAATTTCGACAGAGTTCCGTTTGTTTTTACTACAATTCCATAATTTTCAATACACCTGTTTAACACGTCCAATATCGAATATCACCCAAAATTTCCAATATTATAATTTCTCTTAACAACTATCCATATCTTCGAAAGTACATATTTCTAAGGTAATTTCGGCAGAGTTTCATTTGTATTTATAACAATCCAATAATTTTAAATATACCTGTTCAACAACTTATTTCTAAATTATCATACATCCAATCACATTTTCGCAATTAAATACATGATTGTTTCTCAACAACAATCCATATATTGTAAGATACCATTCATCCAATCACATAAAGTAAAATAATCTTAAAACCTCAATAATAACAGTTGCACATATACCTGCTCCGCCTGCATACAGTCTAACTGGTCTCTATAGTGGCCCAATACGTGTGTCGGGGTGCGATCAAGTAACAATCTTGTTCGCCACCTGTACGAAATGAAGATTACATTAAGTATATGCGAAATAGTTGGCGATCAGTTACATACTTGTTATGTATTTCGTACCTAGCTCCATGTGGTGCTCCATCAATCTCATTAACAATTTCCTCAGCTATAATCGGTGTGCCAACCCGTCGTGGACGAATATGCGACATTTGCTCCCAACCCCATAGCTAGCAAAAACGACATAAAAAATTCTATAAGTTATGTTATTTAAATAAATATTATAATGTAATTTAATGAATTCAATGTAGACCTGTAATAATATAAGGGGACCTGCAATCTGTTTCAATTTTCTACGTGATGCTCGGCACATCTCTCTATACAAAATAGCAAGTGCCGCACTCCCCCAACTATACTGTCCCGCCACATGTAAATCTTCGACGAGCGGGAGTAATGAAACCTTGACAAATGTAATCGATTTGTCGCCCAATATACATCCCCCGAGCGAATAAAGAATCCATGCCCGGGCATTCGCTCTACGGTGGCATCTTCGGCCCCATCGTCCCGGTACCTCCCGAAATGTATTAGCTAACCATGAAAGTTTTAGTTTAGATTTCTTCAGAAAAACAGCGTCAGGTCGAACGCCTAGTACACGCTCGCAAATATCAGCAGGATCTCCGACCAATGGTGGTGTGGTAACAGCATGCCCATCGATTGGCAATCCCAATAGTATGGCGACATCCTGTAGAGTGATGGTACACTCTCTAACCGGGAGATGAAAAGTATGGGTCTCCTGTCGCCATCGCGCTACTAACACCATAATGAAAGCGTGATCGTACTTTATATATCCAACTCGATAGAGTTCGTAAAATCCTGCTCGTAATAGTAAACGCTGCACTCTATCGGGTAAGATAATCGGTCGTCCATCTTGGCGCTGAAAATCAATGTCGTTTCGTCATGGCTCCAATAAACCAGGGTTCTGCCCTTCCCAAATAAAAGATGATCTATACTGATCCTATAGATATAATACGCGATGGTCCTCAGGACCCGGATCCATCTACAAAAACCTGTAATAAATAAATATATACATTAGATGCTTAATCATAAACAAATTGTCACGTCATTAAACATCATATACAATTATATAATTAAGCATTTTAATCAAAGCTGACAGTCATAAACAAAGTATATAAAGTTACACTAATACCATTATCATATTAAAAGTCATAATACAACATTACGTGAAAAAGATGTGTCATTAAATTCAAATATTACATTACATCATAATTGAGACAAAACTAACACTACGTAGCAAGTCATTAAGCATTAATCGCTAAATTACATATCATCTTAGTAATTTCGAAATGAAAAAACAACAATAAGACTTCAATTTTGCTTATTCCGGGCACAGCTTCGTCGATCATGTCCGACTTCCCCAAATATCCCGCAATGGTTTGTTCGTCGACGATCGCTTAAGTCCATCTCGTTACAAATATGCGTTGACGGACGACCCTTCTCTCGTAACAAAACAGGATTAGGGATCAAGACAGTTGGGGGTGGTGGGATTACTGCATTCCAGTACTCCATTGGCAAAGCAGGATTCATCGCAGGAGCATAAGTAGCCACAAAAGCCTCGAGAGACAAAAAAGGATCAATTAAATACTTTGGCTCTAGCCTTAAATCGGCACACACCGCCATGACATGAGAACAAAGATACTTATAAACAGACCACCTCCCGCACCTGCACGTGCGTTCCTTAATGTTGACATTCTTGACTTTACCTTTAGCTGATGTGACTGCCGCCGATCCCTTGGACATATTATGCCTAAAGACATAGTATTTCTGGATTTTCTTTTCAAGTTTCGCAAAAGTAACCGCCATGCTCGGGGTATGTTCCAACTCAAAATTGTTATGCCTCTCCATGCCTTCATATCTTCGTTGACAAAAGTAACTAACAAGACGGTGAAATATAAGCTTCACGGACGCAGTCACAGGCAAAGATCTCGCTCCTAGTAAAACCCCATTGAATACTTCTGAAATGTTTGTCGAGTTAACCCCATATCGATGCCCTCCATCGTAAACAAAAGTCTACTTTTCGAGTGGAATCTCGTTAAGCCACTTCCACAGTTTTTTTCCTTTCATTCGGTTGAAGTTCATCGTACTCTTTGATCCGGTTCATAAAGTATTCAAATTTTGGCAACTGGTACGCAGTAGCAGCCTTCCACATTAGTGACCTTAACGTTCGATCCGGTTTGCATTTGCTTATGTAGTTGCTACGAATGTGGCGCATGCAAAAGCGATGATATGTTTTCGACTCCTTAAATTGAGCATCGGAATTGATTACTACTAGTATACTCCTGTGACGATCAGAAAGCAAGCATATTCCTTCTCGCCCCTTCACAAGATAATGCCAAACCCACTTTAGAAAGTAATTCCAAGTTTCCTAACTTTTTTCCTCTCCATATCCAAACGCAAGCGGAAAAATACCCTTATTTGCATCCATTGCCATTGCAATGAACAACTTCCCATTATACTTACCCCGAAGATGTGTCGCGTCAATATTAATAATAAGACGGCAATGCACAAAACCTTCAATTGAACCGCTAAAGGCCCAAAAGTTCTTATCAAAAACACGATAACTGTCATCACATTGGTTGCTTCTCAACTCATGAATTGTCCCTTGATTGTGATACGCAATAGCTGCCAAATATGTTGGCATAATCGCATATGAGTCTTTCCAATTACCAAATAAAGTCTCAATCGCCTTCTGCTTGGCATTCCATGCTTTCCAATAAGATACCTTGTAGCCATATTGATCCTTAATGAATACAACAATAATGCCAATCCTAAGAGCAGGATCAACCCCCACCATGTGCAATATTTTGCTTGCAATGAAATCGCTGTCAAGATGTTTGTGACTTAGTTTCAAATAATCAAATCTACATGTGTGGGGACCCTCATACTTGGTTATTTCAAATTGCCCATGTTTTTTCTTCCTCTTACATGCACGATGACGCCATTTGCATCCTTTATCATGTAATTTGCACCTAATTGCCCATATATCTGCCTTAGATTCATCAACAATATATTCATTTGAATTCTTTATTGCGAACAATTTAACGGCAGTTTTCAAGTCTGCTTTTGTCTAAAAAATTAGCCCCATTTCTAAGATCATTTTCATCCGTAATCTGATCTTCTATTAAGACCTCCTCGTCGGCTCGTCCACACTTGTAACATTAAATTGGGTGTAGAATGACGGCACATGTTCATTAATCTGCCCAATCTCAATTGGTTCTTCCTCATCATCACCTTCACTATTACTTAAATCGTGCGTAATATTAAATTCAGATTCCAAGTCCTCTCCAATACGGTATTCTGCATCCGATACATAATCTACACCACCTCCGGCCCCAATCATTGACTAAGGTATGGGCCTACGTGATTTGTGGCCTTTCTTGCTAGTGCCACCCGAACTGTGGCTCATTGAAGGTCGTGAACTAGAACCAAAAAAATTTAAAGGGTGACCCTCATTGATCGGGTCATTAAACTCATGTTGCTTTAATGGATCAATAGACAAAGGAGTACATTGTGATGACGGTGGTGATCTACATGGTCCAGACAATCGTAAATTTTCGGCAATTGGATACACATCAAAATTCAAATCCACTTTCTCAATATACAAATCTATTGCATTAACGGGGGTATTGCAAATACTTATCATTGCAAATTCCCAGGTACCATCATCTACAATTTCATGGAGAAAGTAATTCTAAGTACTTGTGGATACCAAAAATGGACATCTACAGGTCATCTTCAACATGGACTGCGTGCGGTCAATATCCATAGTAGAAAATACTTTCTCTACTAATTCTGAGAAAGTATTGCTTTGGTCTAGGATAATGCCGCTTTCAAGTGGCTTATCGTAGGTCCAACCTTGGTCCCCATTAATTATATTGCCACCCGAATAAAGTAGAAAACAAAAACGTCTGATGCCCATTATCTACCTTCAAGACAATAAACCAGTTTAGTTTTTTTTCAATCAAAATAACTTGAATTAAGCAAGTACAGAGTTATGGGATCTACTTTAAAAGTTGGCTGTGGTCGTGGACCAAGATTTTAACTTGATATTTAAATTTTATTTCCGAAATGTTACAACAATGTCGATTGATAGTAATTATAATTAATTACTTGATATTTGTAAAAATAGTAAGAGTTAACCCCATATTAGTTGTATTTTTCTTTTCTTAATTCTCTAAATAATGAAAATATAAAGATTATTTGTATGTTGAAAATATTATATATTTGCTATATTTGCTAAATGCTACTTTGCACTCATCTATAGTAGTCGATTTGCCGCTTTATGATGTGACTACAATAAAAAATATCCAAAGGTCTAAAATGTTTGCTTAATGTTGATACAAGGGCCACAATTAATCATTAGTCACCTACTCAATTTATTTTTCTTCTCCCATTTATTTATTCTTACCATTGTTTTGAAAAAACAAAAAAAAAACAAACATTATTACTCTAAATTATAAAACATCAAGTTTGACCAAATTCAAGATGTCACATCAAATTCTCACCCACCAATAATATACACACAACAAATTCTCACACACCAATAATTTTTTCTAGCATGAATATATATTGAACCTAAGTTTGTCGATTTAGATTCATAACACGTTACTCCTTTTTATCTTATTATCAATTCTTAATTAATTTACCGTGCCGGATGGCACGGGTATACCCTAATATATATATATATATATATAAGCCTTTCTAAATTTTATCATACTAAACTAATTATTCAAGTGATCCATATACCCAAATCATTTTTAAAATCTTCCAAGGTATTCTTTAACACCCAAAATTTTATCATACTAATTATGGTGTCACATTGTCATCCACTTTTTTGACAAAAATAAAATAAAAATTTAGTTATGCTTTAACACCCTCAAATTTAAAATTTAAAATTCGCCATTGATTATAACTAATATTTCTATTTTGCTATAAGTAGAAAATTAAGTGAATTATGAATGCCAAATGGCCAGGCATTCACACCACACTTACGGACTAACAGCATGACCAATATCAAATCAACATATCTTGAAATTAATGAAAAAAATAAAACACTTTAGAGTGTGAATAAATAGTTAAACTAGAAAAATATAAAACTTAATCTACTTAGAGACTTAGAGATTGCTATTTAACTCTTACAATTTACAACTCTATAAATGGACAATTAACAAAGCCTTCAAACTTCTTCCCAAACCTTAGTCCATGTAAAAACCATACTTCTTTGCAAACTTTTAGACTAATGGACAATTAACAAAGCCTTTAAACTTGTTTCTACATAATTTTTGAATAACCAAACTCCAATTATCTCTTAATTCATTTTTTACTTACATTCATACAATCAAGTGGGTCATTTTATTATTGCGGAGGTTTTTAAAATGGTCCCCACTAGCACACTCACACACTCACACTCGTTTGATAACCAAAATGTATAAGTTTCGCCAATATACAAATCCACCATCATTTACAAGCCTACAATCCAAACTACTAGCAATATCAACACAATATCAACCATTAAACCATCAAAGATCCAAGTTTTAGATTTTGAAATTGATAACTAGGGATTTTTAATTTACCTTACAGATCTGAGCTGGTGCTACTGCGGTGGGGGGCTAACGACGGAGAGGGGGAGGGCAGCGGTGGACGGCGGTAGCAGGAGGAGGTGTGCAGCTGCGGTAGACTGCTCGGAGAGGGACGGTGGGCTGCGAGTGGGAGATAGTGAGGATGGGGGAAGCTCGTCTACGGCGAGGAGCTCGTCGACGGCGAAGGGAGAGCGTGAGGGCTGCTGGCGGCTAGGGGAGCGAGTGAGAAGAGGCAGCGGCAAGAAGGGGGAAGCCGCGGGGAAGAAGAAGAAAGAAGAAAGGAGAAGCTCACCGGGTGGGGGGAAGAAAGAAGAAAGAAACCGATTTGGGGGTTTTTGAGGGGGGCAAGCGATTTTACATGTAAAATCGCTTGTGGGACTGGCGATTTTACATGTAAAATCGTTAGTGCCACGCGTGGTTTTATGTGTAAAATCGTTGTTCCATTTGACGTTTTTTATTTTTTTTTTAAACCGTTATTGCATCTGGCGTTTTTACCTTTAAAAATAACACTTCCACTCACGTTTTTATAAACAACCCCTTTCCCCTTTTAACTTCAAAAATACCCCTATTCACCTAATTTAGTTTTAAAACTACCCTAGTGGTACAAAAAATTCTATAATAATTGTAGCCATTGTACTGCAACATGACCGTATTCTTTCTGTTATCCTTTGATCGTCAGTACTATTAAATTTTATCAAAAATTCAAAATAATATATTCGATGAACTTTCTCATTAAAATTAATTTTCTACACTATATAGTTAAAGTAATTTCTTTTCTATCTAAGAGCATTTCTGACTGTTATTTTTTAAATTGAAGTGTAAATTTTAGGTCTCAACTTATATTTACACAAATCTTAGAACTTGAAAAAAATATGCTCCTACAGTACTTTCACAATCTCTTGTGTAAAATTTGAAATAACTAATTAAATGGCACTAAATTTTTTTTACCTTTTTATTACCGTTTTTCAAATAAACTCTCTGTCATTTTGGGAAAAAAAAGTCATAAAATATGAAATAATTTAATTATGACTTCTTTTTTTTTCTTTTCTTCTTATTATTTTTTTTTGTAAAACAATCACCTTTATTTATTTCTCATGATGCTCTTGGATTAACCATCATTTTTTTTACTTTATAGAAATTAGTCACTATTGTTTATTTTCATGACCCTTCCCGATTAACATCATATATTTTTTTTTACTTTATTCCTTGAGAAAAATGTCAAAACCTTTGTTATAAAAATATTTAAAATTAACTTAATGTCAATTTCGAGAAAGAAGTTAAAAAAGGACAAAATTAGTTTATTTTATTACTTATTTAAAAAATAAATAAAAAAGAAAGTCATTCCCTTTTAATTTTTTTTCATGCAGCAATTGAATTTCTCCCTTATCTCATATTTAATTAAAAAATGGGTGATGAAAATAATTATTTTCTAGTGAGAAAGGGGCCTGGGTTAAAAAAAAAGGAAACTGTAAATGTAATTTTTCATAATTTTTTGTTGATTTTTTTTTTAAAAAAACATTTATAATCACATTGGATCTTGTTTTATAGGTCTTGATGAGTAGGTTTCAAATATAAATTTTATTGAATTCAATATTTGTATTAAAAGTTATTACATTTTAAAGTTCTGTATAAAAATATTAAGAAGAGATAAAGTTGACATGACATTGTAAATTGGAGGTGCGCATTTTACACAAGATGAACTTTTAAAAGATTGCTGCAGACCAATTTTTTCACATGTTGTGTAAATTTTATACTAAGTAAAAATTTACAAGATTGTTGAAGATGCTCTAAGGAATTTCTGTTAAATTTGAAGGGTTAAATTGATAAATCTATCTTTATTTATTAGGGTTTCTCTGAGTGATCTCATAAGTGATCAATTTAAGTATTTTGATGTTGGTGGGGATGACAAAGAAAATAAAGGGTTTAGAGAAAGAAAATGGTCGAGATTGTGGTGGTGGAGAGAGGGCTTTTAGTTCTAACTTATTATTTCGTTTTTGATCTTAATGGTTTAATTGTAGGTTTTTAAAAAATAATAATAATTTTAAAAAAAAAATTAAATTTTATTTTTTATTTTTTTTAACAAAATTTTTTTTAAACATTTTTTTAAAAAAAATTTTATATATATATATATATTTTTTTTTTAAAAAATAAAATAAAATTTTGTTAGTCCAAAATATAATTTCGTATACGAGTTACAGAACCAAACACAGTATTAACATTAGCATGAGATATCCCAGTATTAATATTACATGAATCAAACATGGTATTGGTATTAAATTAATACCAGGATTAATAGTCCAGTACTATTAATACTAGTATTATTAATCCTACTGGTCCTAATACCTGAATCAAACGAGGCCTAAGAGTTCTAACATTTCTATATCCCCCAAATTGCCTACCTCTAGGACCACCACCAAAACGTAAAGCCTTAAGTTCATTGATAATTCTAGTATATTCGAAAACTAGAACTCTAACCCTATCCTCAAAACTGAAAGATCTAGTCTTTGGTTTGGGTTTAGATCTAGTGAGGAAAAACTTTGGCGAATTCCTTCGAAACAAATTCCTTGCTCGCCAGCAAAACTCTTTTAAGTGACCCTTATGATTGTAAAAATCACACCAAAAAGGTTGTAGCAGTGTGTGCTTATAATATTCAAATGGGATCACTTCTTGAACTTCCTCTTGTGTTTAAGAAACCGATTTAGGAATTCTAATGGCCTGGATTTGCCTAATGGGGGTTTTCTTCACGAAGTTCTTTTCTGTATCTGCCTTGACAAAAGTCGGGTTTTTTCTTGGAAACCTTTTCCTTGAAATTCAAATTAGAAGCAAACTCATCAAAACCTAACCCACTTTTGTTATTCGAGAAGCGAACATGACCTGTAAGCATGTGACTGAGTTTTTCAGATCTATTCTCAAGATCAACCTTGACAAATTTAGCCTTATCAAGTTCTCTTTTGAGTTGCGTAACTTCAATTTTAAGGCTATCATTGTCTTTACCCAAAGAGATAAGGTTGTCTTTTAACTTTTCATTCTCATCAAGGAGAGACTGCCTTGAGTTCAAATTTAAACACTTTGACCAAGAGTGCGCTTTTCTCATCATACAACTGGCCTATCAAACCCTTGCACTTTTGAATTTGTTCTATCTTTTCATCAATTTTTTTTAACTTTTTATTGAGATGGAATTCTTTCTTCTTGGCCTTAATCAATTCTTCACACAGCTAGTCATGGGCTGTTTGAAGATCAAGTTCTTATTCAATTTCTTCATCGAAAGTATCATCTGACTTGTGAGACAAGTTAGAATCGATGGTCTCTTTTTCCTTAGAATTTGAAGACTTATATGGCACACAATTGGCAACAAAAGCCACATATTCTTTCTCCTCATAGGATTGCAAATCATCATCATGGTCACTAAGTGTAGCATGCATGGCACAATTAAACTGATTCGCTTTCCTAAACTTTTTAAATTTAGTCGTACATTTTCAAGCTTGATGACCTTTCCCATGACATTCAAAACATTCATCGCTCTTAGCACCTCTATTCCCAGATTGCTTTTGGAACCCATGATTTCTCTGATTTGATGACTAATCATTATTTTTGTTTTCATTCGGTTTAGAAGAATTTTTGGAAGTTTTGCTCAACCGAAGGAGTTGTTAAAAATTCTTAGCAAATTTGGCCATCTCTTCTTCATCAAAATCAAGGTCCTCATTATCATCAGAATTTTAAAAAATTTCAGCTTTGAAAGCAATTGTCTTTCTTTTGTGATGAGGATTTGAAGTGAGTATTAGCTTCAAAAGTTTGAAGAGATCCTAAGAGTTCATTCTCTTTCAAATTATTTAAATCTTTACTCTCTTCTATAGTAGTAATTTTGGGAATGAATCGGTCTGGCAAAGATCGCAGAATTTTCTTTACAATTCTATGTTCAAGAATTATTTCATTCAATTGTAAAGAAAATTGACTATATCTTTAAGCCTATTATGGAACTTTGTGAGGGTTTCACTGTCATTCATTTTAATTGTTTCAAATTCTGAAATTAAACATTGAATTTTAAAATTTTTGATAGTGTTTGTACCTTCATAAACCACCTATAAGATTTTTTGCGCCTCTTTTGAAATTTCACATGTGGCAATCTTTTTAAATTCATCCTCCGTCACATGACTTTGGATTAAATTTAACCCTTTAGAGTTTCACTTAGCCGATTTTAATTCACCAGCAGTCCACAATTCAAAAGGTTTGAGATCAACTTTTGTAATATTCTCAATTGTGGTACTTGTGGTAGATGCTTTCCAACCATTCACTACTGCAAGCTATACGTTTTCATCTTTCGATTTTAGTAAAATTCGCATTCTGGCTTTCCAGTATGAATAATTGGAACCATCTAAAATAGGAGCAATAGATGTTTGATCTTTACCCATAGTAAACAAACAAACACAAAGCAAGCAAGAAAAATAACACAAACACAACGTAAACCTAGGTTAAGACCTAACCCTAACAACTTAAGGTAACCCCCTCTAATACTAAATGAAAAAAAAAGAATCGAGGGCGCATGTGCGGAAGCGAATTTGAACAAATTAACCCTATGTTTGTTATTTGGCGGTTGGATTTTCAAAAATCAATTTTAATCAAATCAAAAAATAAAACCTAAAAGTTTATGGATTTTAATTCTAAAAAAATCTGTTTAATGTTTTCTAATAGGCAGCAATTAATAAAGCAATTAAACTGATAATGAAACACCAGAATTAATGAGGTATCCTTGCAGTGTAGGACTAGTCCTCAACAATTCCCTATATGCACAAAGGTTTACAGACTCGATTAATCTCAAACCGTACAGACTTACAAAACTTGAGTTGCACAAGCCGTCTGCAAAAGTCTCCACCTTTTGCGCGTATAGTCCTCATATCCGAATAGCACGAACAAGTTCACAACGAATCACTCGTCACGGTATTACAACGTTCTTCAACTTTTTTTGCGAATTACGTGCATTTGGGATCTGATTTGTTCTTTATAAAACGAACGCTTACGTTGGCATGAATAAAAAACTCTAAAGTAGTTTTATGTTTTGAGATTTTTAATCTCTCTCTAAGGTTTAAAAATCTCTCTTAAAACATGTGAAAAAGTGTGTTCAAAAATATCTCAACATTCCTTATCCTATGATTCCATTTATATAAAAATATGAAGATCAACTTGCTTTAAAGAGGGATTAATAAAGGCCGGACCTATTCAAGCTAAAAATATGTACCGGTTTAAAATTAGTATTTCAATTCTGCACATGTAATTAGTACCGGATCGGTCCAAGTTCTGATAACTTGTACGGGTCCACCTTTTGCAAATCAAACAAATATACTGCACACATTTAAAAAGAAACCAACCAAACATTGACACGTGGCTTGATTGATTTGTTAAAATGGAAAAATAGCCACACATTTAGAAGGCAAGCTCACGTGAGTTTAAAGAAAAATCTGACACCACTTTGACTTTTTCCAAAGCTAATTAATTTATTTATTTAATAAATTTTTTGTTTAATAAATTTTTCTATTATTTTTATTTTTGTTTTTCCCACATATTAAATTCATTAGAACTATAATTTGATCCAAATTTTCGGAGTAACTATAGAAACATATTAGAAATATAATTCAAAAGTTTTCTTATAAATTCAGTTTATCAAAGTATTACGGACGCATGAAAAATGTCAATAAAAATAATAATAAAAAATTAATTCGTCCCAATTTTTTTTTCTAAAAATATCGCCTAGAAAATTAAACTCAAATGCCAATGCTCACCGCGTCTTTCTCGATGTAAACTCAAATTAAACTAAACCTTAATGTATTATAAAATATATTATTTACTATCTTATTTTATGTACACACCTAAATAATTATATTTAAACAATTCATTTAATTAATTTATACCCAACAAGTCAAATTATAGTATCCCTTTGGATTCTCCACATATTTATTACGAACATTTTAATTTATTTTAATGTTTTATATCTTACACCTAGATTGTCATCGGTCATTACTATTACACATATAAAATAATATTTAACATATAAAATAATTAAATAATATTTGACATTCATAAAATATATGTGGCATGAGTGCATGATACAAAAATAAAATATTATAAGCACCCTTATAGCATCCCTTTGGATTCTCCACATATTTATTATGAACATTTTAATTTATTTTAATGTTTTATATCTTACACCTAGATTGTCATCAGTCATTACTATTACACATATAAAATAATATTTAACATATAAAATAATTAAATAATATTTGACATTCATAAAATATGTGTGGCATGAGTGCATGATACGGAAATAAAATATTATAAGCACCCTTAAATAAAGGGTGCCAGTAAAAGCACCCTTATATTCTAATTTAAACACCCTTATTATAAAAAAGGGCAATTTATATAATTAGGTCATGTGTTTTAAAGGCACCATACTCTCTAAAATTAAACACACGACTTTTTTTTCCTCTTCATCGTTGCCTCTTTTTCTTCGTTTGTTTCTTCATCGTCATGTCTTTTTTTTCATCATCAATTCAACACAATTTCAAGGTAAGGTATGACATTCTTCTATATTTCTTTACATTATATATATATATATATATGTGTGTGTGTGTGTGTGTGTGGGTATTGTCTTGTATAACCAAACCCAAGTTGGAAGCATCAAACATAAGTTAATGGGAGCATTCATATCGTCACAATTATATATCGTGCTTGTAGACAAAAGCTAATGGATTCATCAAACGTAGTTGAGATATATATAACAAAACATAAATGGGTCTATATACGTGGGTGATGCCCGAGTTGCAATATTTATTTTGTTTATTCTAGTACACAGAACTTGTTAATTACCCCAACTAACTTGATTTCAAAAGGAGTTTGATCAATTACCCCAACTAATTTGAGTGTATCTATTTGTGTTTGATTTTTCTATTTGATTTGGTTATGCATTGGTAGTATTTTTGTTATGATATTATAGTATTTTTGTTATGATATTATTAGTTTGTGTTATATTGAAAATAATTTTGAGATAAAAATCAAGTATAAATTTATTAATTCTAGTGATATTTTTGCGTTCAACTCTAATTTTAGAAAAAGATTAATTTTTAGTGACAAAATATTTGTTGCAAATATAATGTTTTATTTTAAGCATGCTTTTATCATTAGGGTGCCTAAATTATACGTGTGCTCTTATAAATTTTAAATTAAAATATGGGTGCCTAAAAAATTGGTGTTTAAATTAGAATATCAAGATATTTTTACTAGTACGCTTAAATAAATAGTATAATATTAATTTAAATATTAGCCTTTTATGAGGCAATGATTACCATTTAGTTGTTAAACTGAAATCTGGCAATGATTACAATTTGAAATTGTACCTAAACTGCGTACTCCTTTTATGAGGCAAAAGAGAAAAATATATTAATAACAAACCTCAAATTAGAAGGACTTGTATAGGGGTGAGAAAATCTACCAAAAATATCGTATCAATCAGTACCAAATCGAATAATTATTAAAATATATTGAAATTTGATAATGGTACAATATTAATCGGTATTGTATCATACTAAATTTATTTGGTACGGTACCGGTACTCAAACTCATTAACGACAGTATACCGTACTGTACCAAAATTTTGGTATTACCACGGTATACTGTACCAAACCATATCAATTGTGCCAATTATACCAAATACTAATAAATTACCAATAGTTCTCCAAATGTTCAATACCCACACAGCCCAGTAGCCCATAGCCCACACATTAATTAAAATAAGAGATGAATAGTCCAATAAGAGATGACCCACAACCCAGCCCACAAATTAATTAAAATAAGAGATGAATGTCCACACTTCAGATTTATTCTAGTGCCAGATCAAAGACAAGCTCCAGTGTTGTAATACGGGCATACGGCAATAGCCAATAGCCAACAGTAATAGTGTAATACCTAGGTTAATTTTTTTTTTAAAGATAATTTTAATTTAAGCGTAAATATAAGAACTCACTTACTCACATACACAAGGAAAGAAACAAATTTAAAGTGAGCGAGTGAATTATCATAGTGTTAAAAGAGGATTAGAATTTTATGATATTGTTTGTTTTTATAATATATTGATAAATATTTGTGGTAAATGGTAAGGAGGAATATTGGTCAAATTATGTGGCAAGTATATTATTATTATTATTATTATTATTATTATTATTATTATTATTATTATTATTATTATTATTTTTATTCTCTTTCCTTTTTTTGCGCTTTGCTTGCACAAGTCGGTGGTGTGATTCCATTACTTGCATATGGAAACAAATATAGGGAAGAAGTAATTTATTATGCGTATATATAAAAAAGACGTGTATCGTATTTTAACTAAATAGTTAATTAATGATTGTGGTCAACTTTTATGGAGTGAAGTGGGCATAATCTAGAAAATAGGAGACGCCGAGAGGTGGAAGGCTGGAAGCCATGGAGCTGATTGTATATTTGCCCAGCAGCTTTGTTTTTTGTTTTTACTATTGATGTGTATTTGACTATTTATCCAATAGTATTCTACTTTGTTTTTGGCTTCTATTGTAGATGTGTATTTTATTTTTGATTGCTATTGTTGATGTGTATTTGAAATTTTGAATATTTGCCTAGAAAAATTGCTATTTTTTTTATTTTTTTTAATTTTTTATTTTATTTTTTTTAGGATTGACTTTTTTGGTAATGTTACCTACCATATTGTACCATACCAATATTTCGATATACCAAAGTTTTGGTATGCTAATGGTAATGGTAATGGATTTTGGCATACCGAATTTTCGGTACGATACTCGGTATCTTAGGTATGGTACAGTATTGTACCAAATCCACCCCTAGACGTGTAGACCAAAAAAAATAAAATATTGGAAGGAGGTAACAAAATATCATGACTTTTTTATTTGTTTTTTAGTTGGATTTTTAAAAAATATTTTGGGTATTTTTTTTTTAAAATTGTGTTTGATTAATTTATTTTTAAATTTTCGTTCAAGTAAAAAAGAATCTTTTTTGTTTATTTTTTTATTTTAAAAAAAAACTTGAAAAAATGAATAAAAACTAAGGTTATATTGTTTTTTGTAAAATGTTAAATATTGTGTACCATATACAAATCGAATTAAAAAATAATTTTAGAAAGCTATACATAACGTAAATTTTAAATTAAATATTTAAAACTATCGATCAAACGACACCTTAATGTTTATACTACAAGTTCTTACTAGTGTCGAATAAATTTAAATGTTGAATATTAAAATATTAAATCAGTCGTTAAGACATATTTAAACCTATTGAACACTTCACAAAGAGATATCCAAAGAATAAACAGACATACTAATATTTAGGCATTCGTTTTGCTGTCGATAAATGAATAACTTTTGAAACTTCTAAACCTCGACCTAGGCATATTGTTTAAAGTGCCTAATTTATTTTACTATAATATTTTAATCTTAATAGACAATATAATGGTGGAGCAAGCAGATATGTACCTGTCTATCTAAACTAATAATGGATCAACTTATATGCGGACCATTGTTTACGTGTCCACATATACTAATAGAATTTAACATGGTACCCCTCGAATTCTGTTTTGAGGTTAATTAATTTTGAGACCAATTAATTAGAACTAGTGTTGTATACTAAATGACGTGTTAAAAAGTGCACATGTCCTACGTGTTAATCAATGCACTTTCTAAAAAAATTCACGGTGGATAAGGTAAGTAGGGTAAATATACCTTACGAGTGCACGCAATGGTTAAGCTAAGTTGAGTGTAACACAATTTCATAGTATATGGGTATGGCAAACTTAAGTTTCACTAATTTTTCTGTGTTCGCTATTTCTTGGGATTTGGTCCTTTCTCTCTCTAGACTCCCTCTCTTAGAACATCGCCAATGCAATAATCAATTGCATTAAAATGAGAGGATTGGTAGAAAAGGAACCCAAATAATGTTCTTAATTCAATGCAAACATCAAGAGTATCAAGCTTATGTGGCAAAAATGAGATCAAACAACAAACTCAAACAATATGTAAAGAGCAATAAATAATAGAGTATGAGTTAGGACTAATAAACCACAAATCCAATGACACTATGTTTATGCGGTTTGGCTCTTTACCATACGTCCACACTCAAAGGTGGTACTCGAGAAATTTCACTAAACGATCTTTTTATGGTTGAATATCAAACAAGTGTAATTTTGCTCACTACACTCACATTGACACTCACACTCACACCCACAAATGAATAATAAACATTGTTTGGTTGAATACATTAAGATACAATAACTCTATCAAAGTGTTTGTGAAAGATACAAGATTGAAACTCTTGAATAGTTAGAGACATTTTATCAAATGATAAGAAATATGATTGCTTAGGCTGGGACCGGTTCGGTTCCTAACCAAATTATGAAGAACTGGAATCGGTTTTCTGTTGTTCTTCAAGGTTCGATTTTTTGAGGAATCGTAAATGGAACCGAACCGGTTCTAAATTAAAGGTTCGGTTCCACCGGTTCTTCGGGGAACTGTTAGGAACCGGCCAAAAACTGTTCTAACGGGTCTTCGGGGAACTGTTAGAACCATTAAAACCAGTTAAAAACTATTCTAACGGTTATTCGGGGGACCGTTAGAACCATTAGAATCGTTAAAACAGTTAAAACCGACCAAAAACCGTAAGAACCGTTATGTATTGATATATAATGGTTCCTAACAATTTCTTTAATTAAATTTATCAAGGAACCAAGAAGCGAACCGTTAATAACTATTAAGAACCGAACCGTTAAAAATGTACACTTTAATACTAGGAACCGAACCGAACCGGCCTTTTTTGGTTCGGTTCGGTTCGATTCTCCAGTTCCCGATTCGTAAATCCCACACCCCTATGATTGCTCAAATCAAATATCCAAAATTATTATTGAAATCAATGAAAATAATGCTTAAGATCAAGAAGATATTCAAGATGATTTCTAGATCATTAGATAGATTAAAAAAATGTTTTACAATTATATAAATATCCCAAAATATGATTACAGCTGTCATGAATAAAATATGGCCATTTGAAAGTGTATAAGAATGAAAACATGCAAATATACACTTTCAAGGCCCAACAGTTGATTGTTTGGAATAATAGTCAGGTGTTCAGGACCATAATAACTATTTTTTCACATACCAAGCCACCAACATTTCTTGTCTCATTAATGCCACACCAAGTTGTAACAATAGCTATATATTAACCTTATATTAAGGGTGGGTAATTTAACATGATGGATAAAAAAGAGTTGTTGTGTTTTTGAAAAACAATTGATAAAATAATTTTCAAATAAAACTAATGTGTAAAAATTAAATAAGCTTGCATTTAGTAATTTCCAAAAATTATTTTAACTAAAATAATTTGAACAATTTTTCTTATGATCAAATATCAATAAACTTTAACAATAAATTCCTAATAACTCACATGCATATTCTTTACTTGAATTTGTTTGAAACTTTTAAATGAGGCGAGTTGGAAACTTTAAGGCCTCGTTTGGTTCACGGGTTTTAGTACTCGGGAAAGGAAAGTCGTTCCTTTCCTTTGTTTGGTAAACACAAATTCCGGAAACACTTTCCCGAGAGAGGAGAAAGTAGGGGGCAAAACCATTCCTCCCAAAACACATGGGATTGATTTTCCCATGTGATTTTCCAAGCATTTATTACACAAATTTTAGATAATAATACTCTTACCTAAATACTTTCCATGGTTTACCAAACACAAGAAAGGAAATTTGACAGGAAATTTACTTTCCCACCTCCATGGGAAAGATAAGGGAACTAATTTCCTTTCCGTGAACCAAACGAGGCCTAAAAGTCTCTTAATCTTATTCTTTTAGTCAACAAGAACGCCACAGCACTCTAAATAATTTCACATTACTTTAAATAACTCTTTAGCATGTCCATGCTTTCTTTGATCTAATTGCTTTTATCAAATCATTCACACAAACATATACTATATAATTTATTTATGTTAGATAAAACAACTGAATTAAATAATAATTAATATTGATTCAACTCCCCTAATGTTTGTCCACCTACTTATATATATATATATAAAGGGAAGGTCTAAATATCTTTCTTTTACTAGATGATATTCAAACTCATGACCTTTCTTGAATTCGAGTGTGTGCCTTTTTTAAGCTTTTAAATATTTAACTTTTATTTTATAAATTATTTCTTTATAAAAATTATATAACTAAAATGTATAAATCAAGGCCTACCGATCAAGATCCATTTTGCATATAAAATTATTAAAAAATCTAAGAATTTTTTTATTTGACATTCTCTTAGACAATCTCATTGGAGATGCTTTTTTTATTATTATTTATTTAGAACTTGTCCGTCAAGATATTTCTTTTCTTTTAGCCATATAGAAAATATATGTTTACATGCATGAAAATGCAGAGGAAATAGAATTCCATGTGTAGAAAAGAAGAGAGGCACAACGATGAAAAAGAAATAGGCGATAGTTTTTTATACTAAAGAAATGATTGAAATAAACAGACGATTGAAGGAAACTAATAGTTTAAATTACAAAGATAATAAAATGATTTTAGGTTTTGTCTTAAGTTGGGTTAAATTGAGAACATCAATATTTAAATTCAAAGCGCAGATTAAAGGCGGGCTTGGGCCTAGACCTAGAGCACTCCGGGCCAAGGAAAAATTTGTTTAAACCCAATAGATATAAAAACACAAAGGATAATAGCCCTTCACACCAGTTCAGCCTAACCCAATATATAGAGGCATTTTAAGAGTAACAGTTCAGCCCACCCGAAAGTAATAAAATGCAAAAATTAATGAAATAAAAAGGCCCACTTCTCTCCCCCTCCCCTTCCCCCCCCCCCCCCCCCCCCCCACCCCCAACACACATTACCCAATTTCTTCTTTTTCAATTCAATATGGCTTCTACACCTTTAATCGGCTGGACACCACATTTCATTATTTTCTTCTTTTCTTAAATTATCAAATTTATATCACTTTCTGAGTTTATTTATGTGTTCATACTTTATAATTGTTTTTATGTCTATCTTTTAGCTAAATAAACTCCCAAAAACCTAAAATTTAGGTTTTTAACAAAAAAAATTAATTAGAATTAAAAGCATTTTGTTTTCTACCATTTATTTTATTTTATTTAGTTAAAAAGTGATTCCCCCCCCCCCCCTCTAGTTCTACAATATATCAAAAGAAAATTTCTCCATAAAAAAAATAAAAAAATAAGAAGATATCTCACTATGTATGTCAACTTATTTTTCAATTTTTCACAAAAATAAATAAATTTACTCCAATGAATAAAATAAATTGTTGATGCTTGAAAGAAAAAGTGCCCTCGGCATTGTGCATAGTTCTCTAATTGCCGCTTGTGGCTGTCTCCTCTATAGGGGTGTTTTCGGTTTCGGTCGGGGTAGTATCTAAGGTACCTCAAACCCAAACCAAATGTAAAAATTCGGTTTCGGTTCAGTTCGGTTTCGGTTTTTTAAATTTTCGAAACTCAAACTCGAATCAAACTTTTCGGTTCAGTTTTGACATATATATATTTTTTTTCTAAATCAATTTAACATAACAATATAATACTAATAGTAATGTAAGAATGATTCATATTTAAATTAAAGTCATGGTTTTTAGAAATAAGGAGCAAACATATAGATAACATATTTTCGATTTAATTACTATTTTATTTGTACATTTATAAGAATAAAACACATTAAATAAAATTATGAATTATCTTGCTATGATGTATGTGATAAAAAATCTAAGTATTGTGTAGTTAATTCAAGAATAAGGGTACGTGTTAATGACTTTTTTTTGTAAGATTATCACAATATGTAATTAAAAAGGAACATATTCTTGTAAAAGACCATTTTTTTGTATTATAGTATAATTGATTTGTGACCTTAGTGTATATATTAACATTTTTTATTTTCTTATACACATTCGGTTTGGACTAACTTGCCCCAAACTAGAACCAAACTTTTTTGTTTTCGGTTCGGTCTTCTCGTTTTTGGTTTCAGTTTTTTTTCGGTTCGGGGTTTTACGAATCAGTTCGGTCCATTCAATCGGTTTTCGGATTGGCCTTAACACTCCTACTCCTCTATACGGATTTTTTTTTTAACATACCTTCTATATAGAATTAATGGTACCCTTCTCATGGAATTAAGGAATTTGCCTACAATGGCCGTGGGCCCATGTGGTGCTCGTCTCTTTGGATAAAAGGCTTGGCCTTGGCTGGGTTCTTTAAGTCTGCTTCAAAAATAAAACACGCACATAACTAATTATATACACTAAAACATTATCCAAATATTCCAACATTTACTTTGTATTATTACACTAAGACAATGTATTTTTTGATAACAAACAATGGCTCATCCCATATACACGATCAATGTGCGCATACTCGATATCGCACCAAATAAATGGAATAGAATATTACCTAATATTTTAGTGTGTGTAATTAGTGCCACACAAATAATTTTAATTTGAGATGTGGCCACATGCTGCATTGATCATACAAGCAGCAAACTCCCTTGATTAATTATCTCACTTCTTTTTTTTCTTTCTTAAATGTAGAGTTCTACTCCTCTTTCCCATTTTTTCAAATTTTCTTTTCATCATAACTCCTCCATTAATTAGAACTCTAAATTGCTCCATTCAAAAGCTAATTTTCTCCCATTCTGTCCAAGCACTTGACAAGTACTAAAAATACAACAACAACAACAATGATACATGCTTTCCAAATTACAATGTAAAATATTGATAGAATATATATGTCTTAGTACATCATTCATCATATTTCATGAAGTCTTAATAACTATTAAGCTCATTATTTTTCAAAAAATTATAACGATTAGGAGAAATACTTTTAAATTCCTAAATTCACAAAGTAGACTAAAAACATCTTATAATTTGCCCCCTATTAATTTCATATTTTTTGGTTAAGACTCCATACCTCAAATAAATTCTTAAAACGATAAGTCACGTACAGTCCAAACAAAAGGCATATTGCATTCTTAACTTGAAAAATTCACACACAACAATATATACAAGTCCTTCATTAGTAAAATTTGGACATGTTATACCTTAGTGAATCTCTATTTTAATCTTCAAGTGGAATATCTAATTTTCATTATATATTTTCCGAGTTGTGAATATTTTAGCACAGCAAGTTAGGTTTAACAAATTTTTGGGCACAAACTAAAGATAACATGAACAATAGTAAATCAACTATATATTTTAACTCCAAAATAAATCATATGAGAGTCCCGCGCACTTGTAATACAACATAAAAAATATATATACAAAAGCAAATAAGGTCTTATTAAATAAAAAAATAAATTTATTTTTTCAACATAAGGTTCGTATTTTTAACTTAAAATACTATGTTTAAATGTTGAATTTTAGAAATTCATATCTTCTTCATTTCTTATGCAAATTTGATGATCTTTTAATGCAATAAAGGTTAATTTTATGCTCTATCTAGATAAAATAGTTTTGGATTTAAAACAGAAACATCTTCAAAACACAAAAAATTCAAGAATAACTTCATACTTTTTCATATTTCTTTAATCTTCAAAGTTACAAAAAATTTTAGCATAGTATTTGGGGTGCTTTGGTTTTATATATATATATATATACGCACATATATAATTATATATTAGTCTTTTTATATGAAGCTCATGTATAATCATTGATATACTTTTTAAAACAAAAGTGGTCACGTTTTTCCAAAAGTTTGTCTCACCGTTTCTGGGGGTTTCAGCATCAGCTTTTCATTTTGGCGTGCCTTGGCGCCTTTTCTTCGACATATTTTCTTGTTATCCCCTTTCATTTGGGCCTGGCCCGTCTGCTTGGCCCGTGATATAGATCTTCGAGTAAATTAGACTGGTCCAGTTTACTTTAACCAAATTTTATGCTCCCTCAAATATATGCAAGTCCTGCATTATAAAATTTGGACATTTTATACCTTAATGAATCTCTATTTTAATCTTCAAGTGGAATATCTAATTTTTATTATATATTTTCTGAGTTATGAATATTTTAGCACAAGAAGTCAGGTTTAACAAATTTTTGGGTACAAACTAAAGATAACGTGAAAAATAGTAAATCAACTATTGTAAGTCCAAATAAATCATATGAGAGTCCCATGCATGTATAATACAACATAAAAAAAATATAGAAAAGCAAATAAGGTCTTATTAAATAATTTTTTTCAACATAAGGTTCGGATTTTTATCTTAAAATACTATGTTTTGTTGTTGAACATTAGAAATTCAAATCTTCTTCATTTTTTACGCAAATTGATGATCTTAGTATGCACGAAAAGGTAATTTTATGCTCTATTTAGCAAAAAATAGTTTTGGATTTAAAACAGTAACATCTTAAAAAATAGAAAATTTCAAGAATAACTTCATACTTTTTCATATTTCTTTAATCTTCAAAGTCACACAACTTTTAGCATAGTATTTGGGGTGCTTTTGTTATATATATATATATTAGTCTTTTTAGATGAAGCTCATGTATAATAATTGATGTACTTTTTAAAACAAAAGTTGGTTTTTTTGGGTTCTTTTTTTTTTTTTCTAGATAAGTTTTTAAAAATGTTGTCTTGGTGAATGTTTTGAGCTCCAAAACAAAAAATACCAATGGATATTTTAAACTTTTTTCAAATATATATTTTTTATTATTTTTGAATTTTTGGATTTAAAGTTATGGCGTTTTAAAAGTTTTTTTAGAGAGAAAAGTTTAAAGTTTAAAATAGAGAAATAAATTTGTAGAAAAAAAAATAAAAAGAGAGCTACCAAACAGGGGCTTTATCTCTTTTCTCTCTTTTCCAAAAGTGGTACTAATAATGGCTGGCCTTGATTGTGTCAGGCATGCACTAATTTCACTATTTTTTTAATATATACCTCCCCCTTAATGTGTTATAAAACATAAACATTATTTACTATCTCATTTTATGTATACATCTAAGTAATTATTTTTAAACAATTCATGTAATTAATTTTTTCCCAATATGTCAAATTATAATATCCTTTGGGGTGATCCACAAATTTATTATAAACTTTTTAATTTATTTTGATGTTCTAATCTTACGCCTTGATTGTCACCCATCATTACTATTATACAAATAAAATACTATTTAATGTATAAGATAATTAAATAACTTTTGACATTAGTAAAATATATACGTGACATGACACACAAATTAAATATTATAGACACTTAAATAAATAGTATAATGTTAATTTAAATATTAGGCACTACTTAAATATACATATATTATGATATGATCGTCACCAATCATTATTATAACAGTTTGAAATTGTACCTACACCACTCCTTTTATGAGACAAAAGAGAAAAATATATTAATAACAAACATCAAATTGGAGGCAGGTAAAAACAAAAAAATAGGAATCTCTTCTTATTTTTGTTTGGTTCAATTTTTAAAAAAATATTTTAGGTGTTTTTTCTTTTAAAAAAAATCATAATTGATTCAGCCATTTTAAAATTTTCATTCAAGTAAAAAATAAATATTTTTTTTAAAAAAATAAATAAAAAACTAACATTATATTTTTGTAAAATGTTAAATATGGTGTACCGTATACAAATCATTGTACCTTTTATATCACCTTTTGAGTTTATTTATTTGTTCCTACTTTATAATAGTTTTTATATCTATCATTTAGCTAAATCTGAACTCCCAAAATATCATTTAAGGTTTTTTTTCTTTATAAAACTAAAATTTAGGTTTGTAACAAAAAAAAGTTAGAATTAAAAATAATTTATTTTTTCTAGCATTTATTTTATTTATTTAAAAAGTGATTTTTTATTTATCTAAAAATTCTGAGTTAAGTGCTTAATATATATAGACAAAAGTTACCTTGGCATCAATTAAACCCATATGCACAATTAATTAAGGGTGATTTTAAATGCACCCACTAAATCATGTTTTTCATCCCAATTTGAAAGAACTTTCTTCCCACTCCACTAAATTTTATAAAAGACTTTCAACTCACCCCTTTAGTGGGGGAATATTTAGTTACAAAAAACTTTTTCGGTAACTAAAATATTCACAAAAGTTGTTTAATGGCAAAATAATTCATAATTTTTGTGGCCGAAACATATTATGATAAGTAAATGCTCATATTACTAGAAATTAATATTACGACATAATTTCTAATAACACAGAACCACAATAATAATTGTCGAAATATCTAGTGTAAAAAGTTTCACAACCCTTGGTTACAATTTAATTTTTACCCGTTAAAAAAAATAGTTTAACACGAAAAAGGATTATTCATATTTTTTCCCCTATTACAATAGACTTAGAATTGCATACAATAATTTGTAAAATACATGTTGAGAATAAAATAAACTGTATACTAAAAGTTTGTAATTGATTTGAAATTTTGAATCTTAATTCTTGTATATTTTCATTAATAAAAAGTAAGAAAATTAATGAAGAGAAGAAAATGAGTGAAGAAAAATTGAAAAAAGGAAATTAAAATAGAACCAATGTTAGTGACAAGTATAAAAGTAAACGGGTGAGTTTATAAATTGTCAACAAGTTTTAAACCAACCACCTTTAAGTTGCTTGACAGGATTATATCTTACCACCAAACGATTATAGACTTCTTTTAACATTTTCTTATTTGAAAAGTATGATGCATGCACCTGAAAAACAAAATATATGGACCACATTCCTCAACCCCCCCCCAACAACCCACGCATCCCCACCTGTGCACAGAGCTAGCCAACTATATAGGCAATTGTCTAGAATCTCATGATAGTTAGGAGCTATATTTCTATGTTAAATATATGGCATATACAATTTTTTATTAATTATTATTATTTTTTTAATCAAACATGTTCTAAATACTTATGATAGATATAAATTTCATTTTATATTTCATATAGTTTTGAAATAAATTATTAAACCAAAAAGTCACTTATGACAAATAGTATTAATTTATTAAATTTTTTTTTATAAAAAAAAAAATTTAAGTATAACGGATTTGGTCACGAACTCTAATATATATCTCATGAACTTTAATATATATCTCATATTTATAAATATAAGTATAACGGGTTTCGTCACGTGGTTAATTCGTAGAGCACTTATAGAATTTTTTTGAAGCATTTTATATAAATCATTATATTTTGTGTCTGCTTCATGAATTGTATTAAATATATTACACATTTTTGTTTATACATTCTTTATATATTATTATACCATCTTCAATAGTGTTATCCTACTTTTTCATTATTACTATATATATATATATATTTTTCTATAAAATAATACACTTGTTTATATCAGATGTACAAAACTTACATGCTTATTATTATTATTATTATTATTATTATTATTATTATTATTATTATTATTATTATTATTATTTTACTACTCACGAGTTATTCTCACCAATATGTTTAATCTTATATTATTATTTGTTCAGGTTGGCTAAAATAAATATATATATATATATAAGCTAGTCTTACTATAAATAATTTTTATGTTCGTCATATTTTTTTATTGTGATAAACTTAGAGCCGGCCTAATAAGTTAGGCAACCATGCCACATACCTAGAGCCCCCGACCAACAAAGGGTCCGATATTTTACGGTCTAAAACCTATAAGATATATCAAGTGAAGATAATTTTTTTTTTGTTCTCTTTTATCACTAGAAACTTTTTATATTTTTTCAAGTTCTTCTTTTGTCCAGATTGCGTTCTATTATTTTTTTGTTATACATACAGCTATTCTTCCTAAAAATCTCAATCATGATTATGTCATATTTACTACTAAAATGTGATTCAGAATCTATAAAATAATGAAAAATTATACAAAAAAAAAATCACTAATATTATAATACTAGTTATAACTGTGCATAAAACACTATCATTTTTATTTTTTTTAAAAAAATCTTCCAATCCCAAGCGTCCTATCGTTTATATTATATAAATTTTTAAGATTTAAAAATCATTTTCCATAATATATAACTCTCTATTAATAAAACAAATGTCTGTTTTTAAAACTTGCATAGTGTTAGGTTTATAATTTTAGTTGGCTTGATTTCGATGTCAATTAAAAGCATTTTTCTGTTGTAATTGTTTGAGTTGAATTGAAAATTTGAAGATGTGACAATTAATGGAAGTTCACCCAACTTACTGGATATATCGCATATAATTCTAGACCTAAGGTAAGTTAGTTATATGGTTTGATTCAAATTTATTTTTAAGTATTTTTACTGAATTTTGCCAAAATCAAAAAAACTTTGTCAACACAAATTATTGATGAAACTTATTTTTTCATGTCAAATATATTCTATAAAATTGCTTCTGAAATTTGAATTGAATTAGTGCTATAAAATTTTATTTAATAAATAAATGAAAGGAAATATAAAATTTGAAAAGTCAAACTTGTTTAAAAGATTCATTTCCTTAAAGTCATTCCTTTCCTTAGATGGTTCCGGCACTAGTTTTTCGAGAATTTAGTTTTACTTTTTGGATCGATCCGGCTTATAACTTTAGGTACAAATTTTGGTGCAATTTTTTTTTAATATTTTTAACTTATTTTTTTAAAAAATTAACTCTAGATTTTTTTTATAAATATAATTACTATTTAAAGTCAAAAACATATGATTCTAGAAAAAAAATTGAGGCAAAAAGTACTCAAACGTTATAATCAATTTTTGAGATTTTAAAATTTTATTTAAATTTTATTTACATGCCATAAGAGATCATATTGTTTTTCGATTTTAAGAACTAGGGTTCCAAAAGTTCACTGTCCTATGAGAGTGTTTTTGGTTGTGATTAGAGATGGGGTGACCGAAGTGGCTTACACGCGATTAGGGAGATCGTAGACAAAGGTTTTATAAAACTTTAGCTTTAAAGGCAATCGATTCCTTCTTTTGTGATGAGGATTTGAAGAGAGTATTAGTTTGAAAGTTTGAAGAGATCCTAAGAGTTTATTTTAAAAAAAATTATTTAAATTAATCTTTACTCTATTTTATAGCAACAATTTTAGGAATGAATTGGTTTGGCAAAAATCTTAGAATATTCTTTACAATTCTATGTTCAGGAATTATTTCATTCAAATTGTAAAGAGAATCGACCATATCTTTGAGCCTACTGTGAAATTTTGTGATGATTTTACTGTCCTTCGTTTTAATTGTTTAAATTCTAAAGTTAGACGTTGAATTTTAGAATTTTAAAATTTTTGCCAGTGTTTATAACTTTATAAACCACCTTTATTTCTCACGCTTCTTTTGAGGTTTCACACATATTAATCTTTTTGAATTTGTCCTCTATCACATGACTTTAGATTAAATTTAATCTTTTAGAGTTCCACTTAGCCGATTTTAATTCACTAGCAATCCATGATTCGGGATGTTTGAGATCAATTTTAGTAACATTCTCAATTGTGGTGCTTGTGGTAGATGCTTTCCAACCATTTATTACTGCAAGCCATATGCGTTCATCTTTGCATTTTAATAAAATCTGCATTCTAATTTTTCAGTAATAATAATTTGAACCATCTAGAATAGGAGCGATAGATGTTTGATATTTACTTATAATAACCAAACACAAGAATAAAAAGCAAGCAAAAACAAGGTAAACCTAGGTTATGACCTAACCCTAGCAACATAAGGTAACCTCATCTGATACCAAGTGAAAAAGCTAGTGGTCTAGCGATTGTGGAATCAAATAATAAATTAACCTTATATTTGTTATTTGATGGTTGAATTCTCAAAAACTAATTTTAATTGAATCAATAAGCAAACCCTAAGGTGGTGTTTGGTTTAGACTTTAAAATCAAAATTTAAAATTTCTACCAAAAAGTCAATTTTATTTCACACCTCCCAAAATTCACTTCACTTTATTTTCTCTCTCTTAAAATTTTTAAAACACCATAACTTTAAATTCAAAAATATGAATTAGATAAAAAAAGACTCCCTCCGTCCCAAAATAAATGTCCACTTTCCACAAAAGATAAATACATACCTATTTTGCCCTTTTGTACTTTCACTTTTCAAGAAAAAGTTTTGAATAAAGAAAGGAGTAAAAAGAGAAAGTTAATGTAAATTAAGCAAAAAGTATAATAATAATGTTAGGTCCTTAATAAGTTGGATTTTCCAAAAGGGACTAGCAATTTGGGATGGATGGAGTATATATTTAAAACATACTTATCGAAATCTATAAAATAAGATCTATTGTCACTATTTTTTGAATTTTTTTCATGAGTTTTTTTTTTTAATTGCTTGAAAAAAAGTCCAACAAAAATTAAATTCACTTTTCAACCTACTTTCACACTTCCCAAAAATTTATCTAAAAAACATGTTTTAAAATCTCAACCAATTAAATAGATAAGCAAATACCATAATTTATGAGGTATTCCTGCAGTGCAGGATTAAGCCTCAATAATCAACTATATGCACAAAAATTTACGGACTCAATTAATCTCAAATCGTATAAACTTACAAGACTTGAATCGCACAAGTTGCTTGCAAGAGTCTTCCCTTTCTGCCCGTATAGTCTTTCTATCTAAATCGCATGAATAGATTCACAACGAATCACTCACCATGTTATCGTACCATTCTCCAACTCCTTTTGTGAATTATACGCACTTTTGGATTTGATTTGTTCTTTAAAGAATGAACTCTTGCTTTGGTATGGATTGAAATCGTAAGGTGGATTTTATGTTTTGAAGTTTTAATCTTTCTCCAAGGTTCGTAAAACTTTCTCAAAACATGGGTAAAAGTCCTTTACCATATGGGTATTTTTTATATAAAAATATAAATATCAACTCCCTTTAGGAAAATATTTTATTTATAGTTAAAAGCATAAGTCAAAATCCTTTTAAAATAGGAAACTTACTTTTAAAAATGAAATTTGCGATAAAAATCCGTGTACATAAATTAGACGTTGGGACTGGTACACATTAACAATTTATGTACCGGTCCACCCTTTAAAAAACAGAGTGGCTGCACAAATGCTGGACCAATCCAGTACTTATAATATGTACCGGTCCAATATCGTTAAAAAATAAACTCCAAGGAAAATCTTTTAACGCGAACCGATCTACCAAACATTTGCTGTACCGATCCGATTTGACTCAAATTCATTTCAGAAAACTTTTTGAACTTTAAACATTTTGGTGATGTTTGGTTGATATTTTGAGTTGAGTTTTTAAGTTGATTTTTTAAAATCTAGTGTTTGGTAGAGTTTGGAACTATGTTGAAAAGTGAAATTGGTTTTGTTTGAGGTTTTTTCAACCAACTAAAAAATCTTTTAAAAAAATTTCAAAAAATAGTCACAATAGATCTTATTTTATAGATCTCGACGAGTAGGTTTCAAATATATATTTTTTTATCTAATTTTGATTTCTGGATTTAAAGTTATAGTATTTTAAAAGTTTTTTTAGAGAGAGAAAGTAAAGTGAAATAAATTTTGGGAAGTGTAAAAGTAAAGTTGATTTTAAGTTGAGTTTTTAAAATTTTGAAAAATAAACATCTACCAAACATGACCTTTGAATTTAGCTTTTATAAAATCTGCACCTTTGGAATGAATCAAATTCAAATGCAAATGCAAATGATTCCGTATCTATCTTGATGTAATCCTTCACTTGACCGTTTCAGTAGCTTGGCTTGCTTATAGTTCTTTAGATGTAATCTTGAATGACTCAACCAAATTACAAGTAAATATGTTTTTGTCGATGGAATAAAGTCAACACAATTTTAGATTTTATATAGTTCTTACATCAAAAAAGAAAAAGTATTTTAAAACATATATTGTAAAAATGATTTTCTTAGAAAATATATTGAAATCAGATAAAAATATATACTAAAAGTAAATAATTGGTGAATTAATAAAATTGAAATAACAAATTAACTCATATTTACTAAAATTGAAAAATAAGAGATAGAATGGTGTGGCCGCCAACTGAGAGAGAATCTAATTTTTGGTATTTTCAGTTCGGTTTTTGAAATATTGAAACCAAAACCAACATAAAGAAAATAAGTATGTTTGGTATACGAATATGTGAAACCAAAATCAATTTTTTGGGTACAATAATAATAAATAATAAATAAATAAAAACTATATTATGAACATTATATAAATATTAAATAAATTTACATTTCAAACACAACATGAAACACATATTTGTGTCGAACGTCAACAAATGAATTGAGGAATTATTATAACAAAACTAACGTACATAAGGTTACGGTACGTGATACCTTTTGAAGTTTACCAATATGCTAACATGGTTTTTGAAAAAAATCAAAACAAAGTAATTAACTGATTTGAAAATATGTTGTAAGATTTCATTTTAAAAAAAAAATATATTTGGAAACTTTTATTTTTTAAAATTTGTAACTTTATTTATCGATTAATTACTGGTAATAGTGCTTGAGGTTTCTCCATCACCCACATTTTTTTTCTGGTCCAGTGCGCAACGTAGTTCTGATATTCATGGAGTATTGAATTTTTCTTGTGTCTTCTTTTACAAATATATCCATTTTATTTATAATGCTTAATTAATGTCATGGTCCCCTTTTTCATTGTTTTCAATTGTATGTGGAATAAGATGTTTTTGTTTTTGCAGAAGTAGCTGCTCCACTACCCCTTTTCATTTCAATATCATTTGAGACTCATTTTACAATAAAAATAATCTAGTAATTCTATTTCGTATTACTCAGTATTTGAACTATTTTACTTTTTTCACTATAATTAGTTAATTTTATTTTTAGCATTTTTTTTTATCAAGACAATAATTATATTATCCAATATTTATATATGTATTATGATAATTTCATTAATATAAAAGTGTTAAAATATATAAAATCTTAAACTAATGACATAATTTTTTTTAGAAATAGGTTATTAATTAGTATATATTAACAATCAAATAACATCTCACGTGGCTCTTTAGGTAAATTTAGTGTGTGTGTGTGTATATATATCATAACAATACTATCATTTTAGGAATAAACTTTAAAATTATAGCACATAATAAGGCGACACAAAAAATATTGTGCATATATTTTATGAAATATAAATTTAATCTATACTTTACCCTTATTTTTCGTTTTCTAATTTTTGGTATTTTCAGTTTGGTTTGTGAAACATTGAAACCAAAACCAACCCAAAAAAAATCAGTTACTTTTTGTTTTTGTTATTTGTATATGTGAAACCAAAGTCATTTTTTTTATATTTGGTTTCGGTTTTTACCTTAATTATTCTCTCATCTAGGTGTACCGAAATTTTTGATAAGATAATGGATATTGGCAAACCGAATTTTCAATACAGTTGTGACGCCCCGAAATCCCGTTTAGAGGATTTAACTTCCGAGACTTGGTTAATCATGGTGTTGTACGCGATGACGGGTGTTAAGTTATAAAATTTATAACTTATATAAATGAAAATTACTGATAAAGCCATATATTTTGGAAAATTTTGGCATGTGGAGCTTGTACTTTCAATAAAATCATTTCCTGTCAAACAAAACATAAGTTTAACTAAAATAATGTCTCCACATCTATGAAATTCTTATCAAATAGAAATTAACATTCTAGTACAAGGTAATTCCTCTAACGAGATCTCAATCTTATATAAACTTTACATAAATGGCTTAAGAATACAATACAATATAATATGAATACTTTAAAGAATAAGACACAAGTTTCCCAAACGACTTTGGTAATCAAACCTTTAGAGTTATCTAGACTTCGTAAGCGCATCATTCCCAAGAAATACCTGCAAAACCTGGTTTGAAAAAGGGGAGTGAGCCAAATGGGTTCAGTGGGAACTATAAGGTTTGTATAAGAAAATAGGTTAGAAAACCATGCATGCCATGCTATGCAATATAATGAAAATAGTTTTGTTAATGTGGGGCGTTTCTGTATGATATCCATCCTTGTAATATATCATATTTTCATAAGTATATATATATATAATGTACTTCTTATTTGCCCATACAAATAAATCATTTCGTGCAATGCGTATAGATGCTTCCTAACTAGAAATACGATAAAACATATATACAAATTTCTCATATCTCAAGTATTCAGCCTCAGCTTACCCTAGGACTGCATCCCTTCTCTCATCTATCGGGAAAGCTATAAACCCTAGGACTACATCCCCTCTCTCATCCATCGGGAGGCTGAATACTCTCATTTATACAAAAAATGCTAAGTCACCGTGACCAGATCTATCAATCATAAATCACATATAAACGTCACATCTATGATTTCCATAACGTTTGCAAACGGATCGCGATCAAACTCGGGTTCTTCTGCCCCCTAAGGCAGGGACCCCCTACCGGGTCCACCTAGATGGAGAATGCCCCCAAGGCAATATAATATAATCTCACATAGGCACCAAGGTTATACGCTACAGGTAATAACCAAATCTCTATCTAGTACGAGCGGTGTAGCTAACAAATACACAAAACTAAACAAAATCTCAACAATATACATATATAGGCATTTCTATACTTAGAGTATTCCCAAATACATAACCATATACATGTATGTATATACGCATACATATGTGTGCTAAGAAAGGGCAGTGGTATCATTGTTGTACTTGGGCCACGTTTGCCAAGCCTGTTAATATATAACTTTAACAAGAACACCAGGAATTTGGGAGCCGAGATAAGTTTTCTATAAACTTGGCACCAAGCCAAGAATAACACAATTTCTGTAGTGTATAAGTCTCATATAACCTCCCATTAAGATTAAATTGCTTTTGTGACGCCCTGAGTGATGAGTACTCTCTTGTGTGGAGGAATAGTAGCTCGAGTGATGAGTACTCCCTTGTGTGGAGGAATGGTAGCTCAAAGGGGGCATCCTACACCGGAAGTTGGGGGATCCTTGGAGACCCATATAAGTAATATATGGTCGCAAATTAAGTACAAGGCCTTTTGGGTAGCTCACTGGCTTCGGATCCTATAAGAATTCCGAAGTTAAGCGAGTAGTGGACCAGAGAAATCCCAGGATGGGTGACCCCCTGGGAAGCTGGTCGTGAGCTCCCAGAAACAAAGCCGTGAGGGTAGATGTTCTGGGACTGAGGCCTGGCTAGGAAGCTACCCAGAGCGGACAATATCGTACTGAGGTGCGACCGGATCGTTATAGCTTTGTTCATACAAAATAGGCATATACTACTGCGCGGCACCATATATATGCATATCATAGCGTAGGTTCACAAATATATATAACTTTGTCACAAAAATACATTTAAATCAAAGTATAGCATCATATATATGCGTATCATAGCGTAGGTTCACAATCATACCCGTATATAGGGGTTTTATACCAATCTTTAAGAAATCAAAGTAGAAATTGGGGCTTTTTGTATAATCCTCTATTTATAATCATATCAAGTATAAATCAACCCAAAATTCAAAATAATTTACCCCAAAACCACATGAACGTGCACTTATAGAAGATTATATAAAAAAATCAATACATAAGCTTTGATTTGAGGAGAATAAGATATAATAACTTGAAAACATGTTGCAATACTATTGTTCCCACTTATTCAGGGTTAAACCCTTGAAGAATTGCGGAAGAAACGAGCCAGAGAAGTGTAGATGCAAAAAACCCCAATTTGAGCTCAAACCCCTTGGCCATGGAAGATGGAGATGGAGAATAAGATGAAGATGATAATGATGGTGTTGGTTAGACGTGGAATAAGAAGCATAGAGTAATCCCTCACACTTCCCTAAGATAGTCCTTCACTTCTCTTTCTAAAGCTCTCAAGGGTTTGGGTGATGAAATGAGAAGGAAGAAGAAGAAGAAATATATAAAAAATCTCGCCAACCCGATATAGTCGACTAATTCAATATCATGTAGTCGACTACATGAGGTAGTCGACTACTTCACTTCCCATGTAGTCGACTACATGGCCCATAATTTGCTTCCTTCAGCTTTTTGGTTACCCAACCGACTTCGCCTACACTTTTCATCATCAAGGAGTGGGAATTGGGTCTCAGCCAAAACACAGAAGTTATAGAGGGCTATGAAAACTAGGTATAGGCAAAAACATACCCCATTTATGATAAAAGACGAAGAAGTTAAGAAATTTCAAAGTTGGCCCGAAACAAAGAAATCGCATAAAACCAAACTTATGATTTTCGAACCGATTTTCGTCCAAGCAACCCGAAATGACTTATGGTCATTATAACACACTTAAATACATTAGTATGAGTTGTTTAAAGTTTCCGAACCATGCCAACCTTTCCATAACCCAATTTGGCTATCCGAAGCCCGATTCTGCCTTATACGTAATACGGATTGTGATTTGCCAAAGATAATTAAACCGGATGTCACAACAGCACTCAGTATATGGATTATGGTACTGTAATTGTACTGTACACATCCCTACTTGTGAATGACTTTGATAGGTTTTAAAACAATTTAGTTTTGATCTAATCAATTGTTAAACCGTTTAATACAAATAGCCTATGGTAAAAAATATTTACCATCTCACAACTCTGTATATAATATATTACTGTGACGAATCGCTTAAAATTGACAATTGTTTTTCCTTTTGGTAAGATTTGTATATATATATATCATGAGATAGCTAGAAAGTTAAAAATCCATGGTGAATTAATTTCTTACTCATTATTTGTATTAAAAAATAATAATAAATAAACAAAAACTATATTATGAACTTTATAAAAAGATTTAAATGAATTTACGTTTCAAACGCAATATGAAACATATACAAGGTTAAACGTCAACAAATGAATAATTGAGGAATTACTATAACAAAATTAACATAAGATTGGGTTACATGATATTATTTAAGTTTATTAACATGGTATCATAGTTTCTGAAAAAAAATTCAAACCAAAGTAATTAATTTTTTTAATAAATGTCGCAAGATTTCATTTATTTAAAAAAAAAATCAGAAACTTTTATTTTAAAAATTTGTAAGTTTACTTATCGGTTACTGTTAATAGTGCTTGAGGTTTCTCCATCACGTACCGACATTTTTATTTCTGGTCCAATTCCCAATTTATTTTTTGGATTCATGGCGTACTGAATTTTTCTAGTGTCCTATTTTACGAATTTATCCTTTTATTTATAATGCTTAATGAATGTCATGGGCCCTTTTTTCATTGTTTTCAATATATGGAGGTGACTTTTGTAATTATCATTGTACGTGGAATAAGATGTGCCGGCAACTATCCCTTTCATTTCAATATCATTTAAGACTGATTTCACATTATTAATATATAGTAATTCTTTTTCTTAATTTACTTCATTACTAAGAATATCTCTAATAATATAATTAAAATAATAATTATAATTAAATTTAATATTTTTATTTAAAAATATTATTCTAATTGTATAATTAAATTTTAGCAACTTTCTAACCAATAATTAAATCTACTTTATTTATAACAAAAGTTAACAACTTTTTTCAATAATCAAAATAAGAGGCCCACCAATTCTATTAAAGAAAAGATGATCTTTTTAAATTTAAATTATCTTTTTCCCTTTTCTTGAAACAAAATTCAAATTGATTAATTTGTGATCAATTAATACAATGAACTTCATAAATTTAGTTATTAAGAAAAAATTAGCCATTAGAGATGATTACTTTATTAATTTTAATAAGTTGCTAAATGAATAATTAAAAGTTATTTTAATTATTTGATTTTAATTATCTCTAAGATTGGGAGAAGAAGGTTCCTGTTGTCCTCGGGTCGAATGAATACGAAAAGGATATCCATTTAGAGTGGTTGACCGGAACAACAGTCAACAATTAATGACCATAATCACGTAGATGACTACTCCTCCCTAGCTTTCTCCGTCACTTGATTGGCCTCGAGAACGTCGTTTTGGTATTGGATGATTGAATGCGAAATGGGTAGGTTCCTCTAAAGTGACAAATTTAATTTTCCTGGCCAGTGCAGTTAAAAAATCTACACTATTCATTGCAAATGAGTGGCTTGGATTTTGAGATACAATTCAATCAAACACTCCAACCAAGATCAAACCACAACGTTTTAAAAATTAAGTCTAAAAAATTAATGCGGTCATCTTCTTTCATCTTAAATTAAGAGTCAATTTTAACCTTTTCATCTATCTAAGAATGTTATAATTTTAAATTAATCAATGGTGTAGAACACAATTTGTTTGGTATCGTGAAATTCGGTACATTGATTATATCCTGAAAAAGAAACTGGACTCTTGATTCGAGATTTTCAAAAAAAGAATGGCAGACTCTTAATTTGGGAGTTAATTTCGATTGTTATTCGGTTTGGTTCTCAGTTCTATTTATTGGTCACCCAGACGAACCCACTCAATTCTCGAATTTTGGAACCAAAATCAACCAGTCAATGAAAATTCCGAAACAACCCAACCTACAGAGGTTGGTTTGGTTTGGTTCATTGTGTTGACCGATTCCAATGAACACTCCTGGTACAAGAACTAGGAGGCGGCTCTGCTCCTAACATGTAAAGTCACTTATTTCGAATTAGGAAAAGAGAAAAAGAAATGGAAACCTAATGGAATATATAGTATATAAGCAAAAGCAAGCTGCGGTGTCTGACATATCTCACTGCTTTGTTTCAGACGATTTGCTCTTAATAAGTTTCAAGGAGAGCGAGATGAGAAGTTGATGAACTTAATGAAAGCAAAGAATTTGTAAGTTGAAAATAATACTGTTTGCACAATGTCGTAAATAATACTAGGATTCAAGGAAAACATCCTCGATAACATGATGAATACTTGGTTTGAAAGAGGAATGATGGTAAATTTTGTGGTCTTCAAATGGCTTGGCCCTGAATATGTTGAGAATGGTTGGCTCAAACCATTGATTCCAGGTGAAAAAATTATAGAGTTCAACGTAAATATATAAGTGGGGCAGTGTCACTACTTAATAATGAGGCATTTTAAGATAAAACTCAAAACCTATAGCCTAAAGGTGTTTAAGTTGGGGTCAATATAGTTATTATGTGCAAAGAAAAAATGTAGAGAAATTAAAGTAGAATGAGAGTTTTATTGATAATTGTGTGATTACAAAGACTCTCAAAATAAGAAAATAAATAATTAAAAAAAAATTCCATAATTAAAATATCTAATTATGATATGTTTTAACCAAAACAAATAAACTATACCATAACTAATATAAATATTATAAATCAAATAATATAATATTACTTTACCGCATTTCCCCTCAAGTTGCAATCACCGTCAAAAGTCATCTTCACCAATGCTAAAGCCGCGTAAACTTGCACCACACATAAAGGGTAGTAATGTAAGGTAAAATGTTTGACTACTCTAGCCGACAGCTTTTACATTGTCAACAAAATGATTAGTTGTTTTCTTAGGCCATCTCTGTTTCATAGGGTAAAAATGTAAGGTAAATAGCATACATGTTGCTTAATGATTTGCAGTGCAGAAAGGGTAGTAGGGTATAAACATCCCCCAAATAGTGAAAGTAGAAATTGGGGGTTTAATTAAGGACACGTGGTGATGATATGAGGGGAGTTGGGGGTTTTGAGAAATCAACTAATTTGACTAATAAGTGGAGTGCTTTGACCGGTTGAGTGAGTGTTTTGTACTGTTGATGCTTCATTCTTCTTCACTACGTACTCTTAGTTTCTAAGGAATTTCTTAGTTGGCCAAAATTTCTTCTTGCATAATCATCTCAGATCTCTTCTTGTAATATATATACACATATCCTCAATATTTTTTTGTAATAAACTTTTTTTCAGTTGTATTAATTGTTCTTGTTTCCTTCTATCTCTCTTGGAACAGAATTAACTACTAAGTTAATTTCCAGAGAAATGAATTTGCTTACAAAGATGCGCACTCAGTTCCGATATTATTTACAAGGGAGTAACGCTGCTTTCTTCATATCAGGTAATTAAATTAGGGAAATTAATGATATGGTATCTAGCAAGCTAGATCTAAACTCGGATTCATATTGATATGGATCTTAGTAGTTGAGAATCCGAGGGACTTGGTTCCTCTCTATTACCTTTCGGTCCAATTCTGTACAAGGGGGTCTAGATTGAGGATTAAACAGATAATTTTTTTCATAAAACTTAGTAGAGATGATCCATATGATGAGTAGATCTTCTCCACAAAATTAACTTAGTCTAGCCCTGGCCTATTTGATGGTCACCGGAAAAGTTACCTCCAATATCCACATAAAAGATTGAACAAGTACTAACTTCCTCTGAATATCAACCCTTTAGTTCCGACATTGGTAAATCGAGAGAATGCCAAAAAAAACTTGCCAAAAAATTGGATTCAATGAAATTTTTAATTAGTAATGATCATAAAGGATGACTAGGGTTGACTAATTTAATTGAGGGACTTTTCTTGCTAAAGCAAACATTTGATGGTAGGAATTTTTGGTAAATGCTTAATTTTCAGTTAATTGATTATATACTTATATTTTTTTTTTCCCTTTGAAATTTTAGGTTTGACACTAGGACAAAGCCTAGTAGCCCATACAGTGCTGTATATCACAGTGTCATACCTTCAAGAAGATGGGGAAACTACTCTTCGAAGATCTGCGATAATCGTTAATGCTCAAGAAGGGTTAACATCAATTCTAGTGATCGTTGCCGCTTACTTCATTGATACCTTCAGTCATATTAGCATAATCTCAATCTCCACTATTGCTTATGTTGTTGTAAGTGCTAATTCGACCTAGTACTCATTCTCTAGATTTAGTATGGACTGGCCTTTTAGCGAATAATTTTTAACAATAAAATATTGGGGTATTTTTTAGCGAGGAAAATTCAGTTGTAAAGATGTGTTCGTAAATAAACGGTCCACACTAGATCTTTCCCGTCATATTAAATTTAAGTCCATCATAATTTTCTTTTTGGCATTTCTTTATATGTTAAATTTATAGCAGATTAAGATTTGGCCCAAGATTCTAAGGTCTTTTTATTCAAACCCATTGCATTTAACAAATTAATGAATAACCCAATTTTTAGGATTCACATACTTTATTCTTACTTAAAATACAACAGTGTTAGTTTCACCTCAGCCGATGGCCCAACACATTCCTCTCTGACTTGAGTTGGTGAATCTTGTTAGGCTTTCCAAATCATATTGGCCCAAATACACTTATAAATTTTGGGCTTCCTTACTTTATATTTATCATTCTTGAACATGATGTTTTTAATATGACTATGTTTTTAATTTTACTTTTGTAATATCTTTTTTAATATGATTATATTTTTAGTTTGACTTGTGTAATGAGTGTGTGTATCAGTGTATGTGTGTGTTTTAAATATGACTTTTTTAGTTTACTTGTGTAATGCCTTTTTTTTAATATGATTGGATTTTTAGTTTTGTTTATATGTATTATTTATTACAAAGGTAATGTTTGATAAATCTCGGGCAGCACAATTCAAAACTAAATCTCAGCCTACTTTCCACAAGTAACTTGACTACGAACCATATTTATTTTGTCATAATTTATGTGTGAAAAAAAACTGTACTCACTAAAATGTAACTAACTACGGAATCACGCAAATATACTTAAAATTTCCGAAAAAACTTGTTTAAAGTAGTGTAATGCATGACAATACAAAATCTTTTATTGAAATTAGATTTAACTAGAATCCTCAAGAAAAAAATCTCAATTTTGTTTGAGTAAGTTAAAACATGGTAAATCTGGCAAAAATAAGCAATGTAAACACAAAACTAGCGATTTTCGGCACTAAAGAGTAAACATTATAATGAGTACCAAAAATAGAGTACATTAATTCAGAATCTTATATGTGCATAACCAATTGATTTAGAGATATATACCACTTAATAATCCAACCAGCTAAGGTTTAATGTCAAAACAATGATATGAACTAGTTTCTTTTCTTTATTGAAAAGATTCAATTAGGTTTTCTAATGAAAACATGATATTGTTTTGGGAAGATCCCTTTTTCTGATGTGGAATTTATAGTCTCAAGAAACCCTCGTATAGATGGCATGGAGCATTCCACCAGCCATAGGTATATTAGATATAATAAATAAACTAAGGACATTAATTAGGGTAAAAAAACAAAGATATTTGACCATCCAAAAACATTGAAAGTCATTAAAAATAGATATTTTCACATCATTTTAGGGTATGCTCTCAGGCTTGCTATGACCTCCACAAGTGGAGTTAAAAGATGATCTGCTATTTAAAATTAAGCTCCGTAAGCCTTGTTTCCAACCCAACAATCAGTTCATTGATTGGACATCTATGGAAGAAGTTATAACTAGTTTTGTAAAATGTGTTTTTGCTGCCTATACATTCTCGAAATTGGCTTTTTAACTTCTTGCATGTTTATGTTGTTTCAGGCCTAAGCTCTGTTTCCAACTTAGTTTGCAAGTTGTTTCTATGGATTGTGTTGGTGGCCTTTGTTTGAAAATACATTTCCGATGTTTGTGAATCTTGCATATATATAACATAAATAAAAAAGTTAAACAAACAAATATGATAAATGGTAGAATGGTGAAGATGATTTAAACTTTTTAAGTACGTGCATCTGAAACATAATATATTGCTTTGACAGAAGTTATATTTGTTTGCAGTAATGTTCACTGCTCACTTCCAATTGCTTTTGTTCTTGTTGAAGGGATTTACGCTATTGTGGCATCTACAACTAGGTGGCGGACTATACTTCATATTGGCAATCCTGTTAGCAATAGGTGGTGCAGCTGGAACAAAGCCCAATTTAAAAGGATTCCTCTATGATCAATTGATGAACAATAACCAATCTGTTGACAATACTGATAACTGTGAGAAACGTGTGAAGGCAATAACTATAATTTGGTGGCTCATCCCACGTTTTATTGGATCTCTTATTGCTACCTTTGCCCTTGCAACCACTGAATGGAAAACCAAATTTCTAATATCAGCAATCGTGATGGGCTGTGCTCTGTTATTTTTCTTGTTCGGCTTTCGACTCTACGACCAGGGAAATCGAAATACTGCAAATTATCTTGACCTGCTTTTTCGCGTAATCAATGCTGCCGTAGTGAATCGGAAACTTCCGTACCCCGACCAACCTAATGGTTACTTCAAAAATGACACCAACCAATCATCACCGTTGATGCCCAACGTGCTATTCTCAAGGTATGTGCCCTCTTCTCAACATCTATATAATTAGCTAGGAGTACTTTTATAGGCTACATGTACAGTTAGGAGACACACTTACGTTTCGCAATACATTAGATGTAGAGCATTTCCAAGATGCTCTTTATTATACTAATTATCTTTATAATAGCTGGACTACACTAATAAATGATGGTCGAACAGCATAGCTATAATAGATATACTAAGTAGAGAGTCTCCTTGGCTCTCTAATTACTAAAATCTATCTATTGGTGGACTAAATCTTATAATTGATCAAAAATAAGGACATAACATGCACTAATTTTCCCTTAAAAAAGGAAAGCACCCCATTTTTTTTCTTATATTTGTTACACCCAATTGAATTGCAACATGTGTTCAAATACAAGTGTAAATTAAATAGAAAGCATTGTTGGAGTCTCTACTCAAATAACACTCTTTATTTTAAAAAATGTTCTCTATTGTTAGAGATGCTCATCATGGTAGTGTCACACTAAAAGCATGTGCGCAGTTAATATTAATTAACAAATATATACGTTATCAGTAATTAGTTTGTGGATTCCTAATAATCATGTCACATGCATCATGATATAATTAATTAAGTGAGCATTTCTTGTTATATTACCATTATAAGTTTTATTTTTCTTGTTATGTTGTTGAAATTTTTAGTATTATTTGTAATTTTTTGAGTAAGAATTGGAGCTTTAAATCAAAGCAGTGGGTCATTTAGTAAGAGACACCGTCCTTAGGTTTGAAAAGGTGTATTTTAGAAGGGGAGTTATTTATAATTTACCCTCATAAAGTTTGACCTTTTTACACTTTAATTTATTAAGTTCGTTTTGCATTATGTTCGTTCTTAAAGTTTGTTCACATTTTCACTTTAGTACGTCAAAAACCCACCACTAAGTTTTTGGACAGAAAATGCCATGTGAGTTGCATATGGTGCTCTGTGTCATGGGCAAAATGGGCAAACCAAGAATTGGGTCATTTTGCACTAACTATAGAACCTTAATTCGAAGGAATTTGCCCTAATTTGTTTGCTCTCTCGATCTGCCCTTTTGACACTCACTTCACTTTCCAATGTTTCGTCATAATTTGGTCTTAAGACAAACCTATACGAGAGTATTAAGATGACTTGCCCATTTTACCCTTGACCCAGAACCCACATGGCCTTTTCTGTATAAGAACCTAAAAGCAATCAAGTTGGGTTTTGGAGTAAAGCAAAAAAGTGAGCAAACATTAAGGATGCACATAATGCAAAACAAAACTCATAGAAAAAATTGCAAAGGCAAACTTTAACTGCTACTTTTACTTGCATTAAATTTTTTTGTTCAGTTATAAACAATTTCAAAGAAAAATGTTTGAAAAGTACGTAGTACGTGGTTAAGAGCCTTAATGCCCTCACTTTTAACGAGGCTTCGAATCCCTTTGTAGTCACTGTTAGTGTAATGGAAACAAGTTTTATATTTGAAAAGGCAAAAATGGAAAAAAAAAAATCTGGCAAGGATTCAATAAATAAACCCCAAAATTTGTTCCATCTTTTTATAAAACTAGATATATATGAAGTTTATCTTACAGGATATATAGTATAAATTAATGACCATTTGGTGATACAGGTGGTTAGATAAAGCCGCAATAATCGAAAGAAAATCATCATCCCCATGCGAAGAGGAACAAGAGAAGCAAGGGACACTCTGCACAGTTGAACAGGTGAAGGAGGTAAAAATTGTTATGAGAATGGTTCCTATATGGGCAACTCTCTTGCTGTTTTCTCTCATAAAAACAACAGGAAGCACTTTCTTTTTCGAGCAAAGTTACAACTTGGATGATAAGATCACTAATACATTCAGAGCCCCACTTATTTCACTATATTTGTTTCAGAGTTGCTCATACTACGGGATCTTATGTGTATTCAATCTAATAATCTCCAAGTGGTTAAATTTTGACAAGGAAAAGAACTACTACTTAGTCGCAACCAAAGTGAGAATTGGCATTGGATTGGCATGTGCTTGTTTGTGTTGTATTGTTGCTCGGCTGGTAGAGATTAAGAGGTTGCAAAAACTTGACATTGGGGATTATGATGTTGTCCAAGAAGATACGTATATTCTTCACATGAGTTTCTTTTGGTTGTCGCCCCAGTTTTGTCTGCTGGGACTTAGCGAAGGGCTCATTGAAGAAGGCATCATCGAATTTATCAGCCACCACACTGAAACTTTGGCAGAATACGGAGAGGCGTTCAATGAACTGGTACTCGGAATTGGAAAACTTATTAGCATATTTTGGGTCTTAACATTTAGCTTGTGGATTCGCGATACAGTAGACAACAGCCATTTAGATCATTACTATGGGATTTTAGCGATACTAAGCCTCGGCAATCTGGTCGTCGTCTATAGATTTGCTCTTGGTTCTACAAAAAGCTACACGCCTGTTAATTACATTTTGGGATAATTATGAAGGTAAATAATATTTTATATAATTACTAGCGCTCAGTAATATTGCACTGGACTGTAAAACATTTAATTATGATAGGCAACAGTATTTTATATAATTATGTTTGAATATTTGGATCCATGTCCTATGATATATATGACAGTTTAGTTTAATTAGGACTTACATTAAGAATATGTTGGTTTAATTCAGAATAAATATTATTACCTTTGGAAGAGCAAATTAAATTAAAAATTGTTTTTGTTCCATTTTAACCCATTTCACATTCCCGGTAACAAGTTGAAAGAAATTCCTCCGTAATTATATTTAATAAAAGTATACTTTATTTTTTCATTTTAAAATAGTGATATTCAATTCTTTTTTTTTTTGTTTAGCTAAAATATCATTTCTTGATTTATTTTTTCTCATATTTTTTTTTTGTAAAAAAATTAATCACCATCGGCCACCGTCACCATCCCCCACTGCTAGGGCTCCAACAACTACCACCGGAACACCGACAATCATTATTGGAGTGTCAAGATCTCACCAAAGTTTCACCATAGGTACTGTAAATATGGTTTTGTACTAAAGTAAATAACGATACATATTTTAGTGTAATTCTGCTTGCCCTAAATTTGTAAGCATCTAATGATACATATTTTAGTACAAATTTTTTATTTTTATATTTTTGCAATAAATCCACAAATAATTAAATACGTAAATTCAAGTGCAAATATATTTATGCACCGTAGGTGATGAGGTGACTGCCCCCCCATAGGGTGGTTAATAAGGCGGTGGTCTCTTTTTTTTTTCTTCGTGGTCCAACATTTGTTCTTGAAGGTCTTCGTTTATGTGTAGATGCAAACTCTCCAAATTAATTACTCTATAGCTTAGCCATTAGAAACTTGGATTTGGCCATTGTGGCGCGCGGTCGCCTGTCTATCTGGAAGTAGTGGATTCTGATCTTATTCCACCAAATTTTAGGGGTGTTTTGGTTTCAGTTCGGGTAGAAATTAAGGCGCCACGTACTCAAAGCAAATGTAAAATAGTTATGATTTTCTAGAAACAATGATTAAATATATAGAAACCATGTTCTCTATTTAATTACTATTTTATTGGTACATTTACAAGAATTAAACATATTAAATAAAATAATGAATTATCTTACCATCATGTCGTGATAAAAAAAAATCTTAGCATCATGAAATTAATTCAATAATGAGGGACGCATTAATGACCGTTTGAAAGAGGATCACAACATACAATTAATAAGGAATTTATTCTTATAAAAGTCCCTCTTTTATGTATCATATAGTATATTTAACATGTGCCTTTGAGTATATATTAACATCTTTCATTTCCTTATACATAATTTGGTTCAGGTCGAATTGGTTTGATTTTGGACTAGCTAGCCCCAAACTCAAACCAAACTATTCGGTTTCGGTTTGATTTTTGTTTTCAATTTTTTTCGATTTGGGGTTTCATGGATTAATCCGGATAAGTTCAATCAGTTTTTGGATTGACCTTAACTTAACACCCATAACCTATTCTTTTGTGTTCATTGTCGCCAAAGCACTGATGACCTAGTTGGAGGTACGACAATGATCACCGGAGCTTCGGCATTAGTCCCAAGAGCTTCGGTGGGCGGTGGTGGTGGAGGTGGTTAGTGAGACTTAACAACCACTAATAGTAGCAAAGAAATAAAATATTATAGTGAAAACAATTGTGGAGGAAGTCATCTATTTAATATTAAATAAGAAAGTGTTATTAAGTTGAATATAATTATGGGTGAAGTACTTAAACCCCATTTTCTCTATTCATAATGCGGTATTTGAGAAAACTTCTGAAAAAGAATTTTTACTAGATTTGATCCCCATTTTAATTTGGATGCTGATAGTTTTTTTTTCCTTAAAATATTTACTTCTAAAATACTCTTATGTATCCTATTCCCCATTTCAAGTTAAGCCCTAAAATTTCTCACCTTCATACATACGTACATACATACATATGCACACACATGAACATACTGATCGATGCAATGGAAATGAACAACATATTGTTATTTTATTGCTTTTTATTTTATTTTGTTAATTAGGGAAAATAGTTTCTTTATTTACGGTCTTTTTTGAACTTTGAATTTGAATATTTACTTTAGTAGGTTTTAAATATAGCAATTAGATTATATAATTCAATTTCTTGATGTGAACAATTTTTTTATTTGAAGTAGGTTTAGAATTTCAGATTATAAGTAAGTATTTATTACATATCAGTGTAACTAACCAATTATGAATTAATAAAAATTGTGAGAGATATTAATTTGTTTATTCTTAGAAAATTCTATGATTTTTCATTTTGTTCTTGTGAATTAAATTGGAAGACAAGGTTGAAGACTGTGATCTCCATCCTCCTCGCCCTGCTCTCATTTTACATCAGTTAATGATGCAATGGAAATGAAGACTATTATTATTTTATTTTATTTTATTTTATTGTTTTAATTAGGGTAAATAGTTTCCTTATTTATAGTCTTTTTTTGAATTTGAATATTTATTTTGCAGGTTTAAAATATAGCGATTATATTATAATAATTCAATTTCCATAAGTGAAGGATTTTTTATTTGAGGTAGATTTAGGTTTCAAATTATAAATAAGTGTTTATTTCATATCAATGTAACCAACAAATAATGAATTAATAAAAATTGTGAGAGAAATTTGTTTATTCTTGGAAAATTCTATAAATTTTTGTTTCGTTCTTGTTAATTCAATAAGACAAGGTTGAAGACGGTGATCTTCATCCTCCCTGCCCTGCTCCCGTTCTACATCAGTTGGTATCAAAGCTAAGTTCTGAATCCAAGATTCTCCCTACTGCTATGTCATCTTGTGTTGTGGTCAGCAATTCCCTTACTGACGTTGATCATAGGGACCATTCGAGCGTTCATCACTAATCATAAGGCGAGGCGTTATCCTGCTACTTTTATGAGTGTGGTCAATGTGAGCTGTTCACCCAGACTACAAGAAAATCAATGGAAAAATTTTAATGGCCGATTTAATTAACAAACACAAGTTTGTAGATTGGTTATTAGAAATCTAAAGGTATTTATATGATTTCAAGGTCTCAAAAGTCAAAGGTGCTAAGTTTGTTTATGATGCACTTACTCGAAGTTTACAATTATGGTCGGACGAATTTCAACGTGATCGTCGTAGATTTGGTGGTCCTCCAGTCAACAGTTGTGGATTAATGGTTTTTCTCTTGATTGAAGAATACTATTCAAATGATTTTGAAGAAATAATGTTTTCCATTAACAAGATTTTTAATTGGGTTTATGGTGATTTTGAGGATTATATTCAATCAAGTGAAAATAATTTTGTTAAACATGTGCCAATGGAAAAAAGAAAAAACAAAGTGTGTTAAAGTATTAAAATATTTTGTCTTAGCACTTGTGCACGTTAGTGTCCCACATCTAAAAATGAATAATCTTCCAAAAGTTGTTGAAAATCTTAAAAGTATGGATGCTTTGAAGTTAGTCAAAAATAATTATCATGAAGAAGTAATCGAAGAAAGATTTGGAAGATGTCGATTTTATTGGCATCAACATGTTCATCACCCCTCTTGGTTCCCAAGTAGTGCAATATTTCAATGATGACAAAAAGAAAAATATTTTTTTAGGAAAGATCAGATTGATGTGAAGAAATTCATGATTCAATTAACAAACTAACAAAATATCTAATCGGCTGGTATGGACGACAACAATTTTCTACATTAAATTCATGGGCGAGTTTTATTGAAGAGTGGGTGAATGATACAATGGAAATGAATGTAGTAATTACTTGAGTCACTCTCTAAAGCACCACCCAAATAGAAAATCACATTTTCAAATTTTAATAACGTTAAAATGACCGAAGGTATCAGGGAAGTAAGCCGCAACGATCACTAGCATTTATGTTAACCCTTCTCGAGCATTAACGATAAATTAACTGAAATTAAGCATTACCAAAAATTCCTAAGATCAAAATGTTCGCTTTAGCAAGAAAGGTGATACTATTGTTAAAGCAATGTACAACTTTAAAAACATATAGTAAAATTTCTGAAAACAGTACATTGCTCTAACAATAGGGGTGGCGTAGCAAGAAAAGTCCCTCGATTAAATTAGTCACACCTAGTCAGCCATCTATCATTTCCGATGAAAAACTTCCTAGAATCCCCATTTTCAGGCGAGTATTTGTTTGGCACTTTTTGATTTTCCCGATGACCATTAAATAGGCCAGACTAGGCTAATTTAGTGTAATTAGTAAGATATTATAAGTTGATCTGGCCACTCTCTCTTTAGACAAGTTTTAGAATTAATTATAATCATGTAAACCAATTGCTATAATGCATGTCATGTTATACTAATAATTAAGAACATACAATATAATGCACTTACCTGCCAAAGTGCCAAGAATTTAAGAATTCATGAAAATTATAACTGAGCCTAGTGCCCTACTGAGGAAAAACAAAATCATAAACCAAATATCCTTAGAAAGGGTAGTAATATTAAAGATATTACCAGCAGTTCTCGAAGCAAAATTCCATCGTTCATAAACTTGATGGAGCAACTATCTCCAATCCCTCAGTCATGCTTAACTTGAAACCCAACTTCCTTACCAATAGAAAGACCAAGCTCACATGCCACCCTCTTTGTAGTTGCAAGTACAGGAACATGCCTTGGTTGGGTAACACCGATCATATGTTGTGAATGTTTTAATTACTCGCAAGTGCACGAATCGGATACTAGTATAATTTAAGCAAGAGCAAGGTTGAACTCTAGGAACTTAATTGATGGATGGAACATACATATCTCTCTCACTAATTCTAATTAATTCTTAATCTAGCTTAAAAATTTAGTGGGATGCTTTATCAACTAAAAATATGAATAAAATAATTAATTAATAAAATTACTAATAAAATAATGAAATAATCAATTAATAAAATACTAGGATGGCGGAGTCATATATTTGATATCATGTTCCTAATGTTCATGTCCAATAAACTCTACTCTTTGTCTCGCACTAATTTGGTCTCTCGACTCTATTAGATGCGGAAAATAAAATCAATTAAGCTAAATTAATTTATAAAATTCAATTATTAATTCTTCCACAACCAAACGTATGTATAAGATCAAAATACTCATTATATCCGACAAAATACACCTTATATCCGCTCTCAACAAATCATAAGATGAATCCAACAAAAAATAACGAGAATCCAATCTTATTATTTAACATTAAAGCCATAAATTAGTATAGTCAATTGGCATGAATACGTATAATATAATCAATTAAATATATTTATTCTTAACCATAGATAATAATCTCGCCCAGCATGCTTGTAATTGAAATGCAAAACATAATTATATAATGCATAATTAAATAAATAAATACTTTCATGAATACGAGCAAATAAATTAAAAAAAAATTAATAATTCTAAATTAATTTTAATAGTGGGCGGGCATCCAATTATTAATCCACAAAAGAAAACCAAACCAAGTAAACAAAAAGAGGATCGGCCGAAGAAGGAAAAAAATAGAAAATACTCAAATAGAAAAGAACTTGCGATATTTCTCCTCACGATAAGCGTGCAATGCTATCGAAAAAATATAGAGAAAAAAAGGTAGCGGCTGTCTCTATCGAAAAAGTGCAAGGAAGAAGAGAATAATAATCGATTTGTGGCCGTCACACTTATCGAAAAATAGAGAAAATAAGAAAAGAAAACTGCTGCGCTTTACCGAAAAAAGAAGAAAGAAAGAGAGAAAAAAATAAAAAATAGAGGCTCCTCCCCAAAATTTGTGCATGGCTGCTATACATACATAGGGCTTGGACTCTAATAGATGTGCTACTTTGACTCAATTATTTTGAACTTGGTTTATTGACTTGGGCCCACTGAGTTTTTGTGATTGAGCCCATGGTAGATGGGCAGCTTGCATGTGGCTCTTATAATTGTTGTGGCATCTCCAAAAATATATGACAAAAATTGCTTTTGCGAGGAGTGAAACTTAAGTCCAACATGTGAATAGCTGCTGCACTGACTAATTATGCTAGACCCAACCTTACGTAATTAATTTACTTCTTTTTCTTTTGAACCCGAAATGGCCAGCTTTTCCATTTTTTCCACAAATTTTATTTTCGCCATAACTTTTTTGTTTTAATTTTAAATTGCTTCGTTCAAAAGCCAACTTTCTCCATTTAATAATAAGCACATGAGAAGTGCTAAAAATACATCAAATATAATAATATACGCTCTTCAAAGTATATATTAGTGGACTACAATGTACTAATTTCTTGATACGTATATTAAATTCCCCCCAACTTATACTTTGCTAGTCTTCGAGTAAAGCAAAAGTCTTAACTAAATTCTTTTATTAGCCTCAAGGTTCTCCCAAGAGGACAAGTGAAGTCTTGTAATGATTTGCAGTAAATATACTAACAAAATTTGAATGTAACGGTTATTTCTAAAATTTATTTCTCTTCTTTCACCAATGCAAATAATGCAACAAAGATATCAAAACACCCACATGCTAAGCTATATGACCTACATGCAATATCAAAGTTCTCAAATTAGCGAGATTAATAAAAATATTTCTTTCTCTTCAATCTCATTGTGTGCGCATGTGAATTGACAACAACATAACATTATTGATATCTAAGTAAGCAAAACTTTCAAATTTCAATTAAACTATGCTTTGATATAATCCTCACATTACATACACTCAAGAATATGGTGTAAATACTTTCATTACATACGGGCTTTAAAGAGTAAATGTATTCAAAATCAAATACCTCTCACATGTATATGTGTAAAACGCTATGAATGAGAGAACTAGAGTTTCATAAAATGATAAATCTCACTAGAAAGGTGAAATGCATAAATGGATCTCCACCACTCTCACCTCAAAACCATATTCCAAAGGATCATTAAAACTTTTTTCGAGTTATAATGTAAGGCTTAGGATGATGGTTAATCAAATGAAAGGGTAAATTCGGATTCAAAAATCTAAGAATTACTTTAAGATATAAAATTAATACTTTGGGCTAAATTTGGCTTCATTTGAGGTTTTTTTTTTTTTTTTACTTTCTTTTGCTTTCTTATTAAACTTCTCTAGAGGGGTAGAAATCACTCTAGAAAAGTGCTGGTTCAAATTTATACTAAGGATGGATTCAAAAATTTTAGATATAATGGGTTGAATTAAAATACCAGTTTTATTTGTAGTTAATCATTCGTTTGATTTGAGCATCTAATTTCTTTTGATATATTACAGAACTAAAGGTCAAAATAATAATAATAATAATTTCACTTTTTAAATAAATGAAGAAATTTAAAGGTGAAATGAAGAAATTGGGTAATGGGGAGAGAGAGAGAAGTGGGCTTTTGTTATTTCATTATTTTGTGCACTTTTACTAGCAAAGAGAACTGGGCCTTTTCACGTCAAAGGCTTTTTGTTTGTTTGGGCTGGTCTGGTCTGTTACTCAAAATGCCTCCGTATTTAACTCTCCTAATGTTTGTCCACCTACTTATATTGTTTGTTCACCGACTTATATATATATATATATATATATAAAGAGAAGATCTAAATTTCTCTTATTTATTACAATAATAAAAAAAATTCTCTCATTTTGAATGATATTCAAATATAGGACCTCTAGTAAATTCGAGTGGGTGCCTTTTTCAAGCTTTTAAATATTTAACTTTTATTTTATAAATTCTTTCTTTATAAAAAGTATATCACTAAAATGTATAAATCAAGGCCTGCCGAACAAGAACCATTTTGCATATAAAATTATTAAAAAATCTAAGAGTTTTTTTTTATTTGACAGTATCTTGGATAATTTCATTGGAGATGCTTTTTTGTTTTCTACATAGAAAATATATACTTACATGCATGAAAGTGCAAAGGAAATAAGGTTCTATGCGTGGAAAAGAACGTAGGCATAGAGATGGAAAAAAAAAACAGTAATTTGTTTCCTAAAATAAATCATCTAAATAAATAGATGGTCAAAGAAAACTAATAATTTGAATTATAAAGATTATAAAACGATATAATATAATTTCTGTGAATTAAATTCAGACCATCAATATTTAAATTAAGGGCGTAGCAGACCTGGGCCTAAGCCCAGAGGGCTCTAGGCCAAGGTAAAATTTATTTAAACCCAATAAATATAGAAATACAAAGGATAGTGTTCATTCACACCAGTTCAGCCCAATCCAATATATAGAGGCATTTTACCGATTCAGCCCACCCAAAAGTAATAAAATGCAAAAATTAATGAAATAAAAACGCCCACTACTCTGATAAAATACATTTTGACTAACGATAAGAGTGGTTTAACTAGAGGTCAAAATAAAAAGGACCACTTCTCTCCTCTCTCTCCACATTATACAATTTATTCTTTTTCACTTCAATATGGCATCTGCACCTTTAATCAGCTGGACACCGCACTTCATTATTTTTCTTCTTTTCTTAAATCATCAAATTGATATCACCTTTTGAGTTTATTTATGTGTTCCTACTTTATAATAGTTTTTATGTCTATCTTTTAGCTAAATCTAAACTCCCAAAATATCATTTAGTTTTTTTTTTCTTTGTAAAACTAAAATTTAGGTTAAATTGTTGCATATAACAACAAAAAAAATAGAATTAAAAATATTTTATTTATTTAAAAAGTATTTTTTTTTACCTTTAGTTCTACAATATATCAAAAGAAATTAGATGCTCAAATAAAACGAATGAATTTTTATTTTTATTTTTATTTTATCTATAATAAAAGAAATAATTAACTGTAAATAAAATTGGTATTTCAATTTAACTCATCCTATCTAAAAATTTTGAGTCCATCCTTGTTATAAATTCGAACTGACTCCCTTCTAAAGTGATTTCTACCCTTATAGAAAAGTTCAATTTAGAAATAAAATGTAGGTAGACAAAAGCTTGGCATTTAATAAAAATAAAGTAGGAACATTTTTCTTCTAACCCAATATATATACAACATTTCTATAGTATATTTAGATGTGACCTACTTTTCTGACCAGATCTCTATCATTAATTCATTACGTGTTTTCAAGCTTCCGCAAAGCGGAGTCCACAGTAAGTCATCAAGGTCAGCTCAGAAAGTTCGTTGATTAAATGTTGTCTGGATCTTAATTTCTTGTGGAACCAATATCATTGACATTTTACTTTGACATGTTATCATTTTGTTTTTACTTTTAGAATCGATTGAAATTTTTATGTCGAGCCTTGAAGGTATAAAAACATTTTGACTAACGATAAGATCGGTTTAATTTATTAATGAAAATTAGTTAAAGTGTATAAAAACTGGTCCGGATACTGCCTTGTATAAAAAATGAATACACTGTCATTATTTATTTATTTATGGAGTACACTTAATCTATATTATAAAATATTTTCCTTAACCAAAAACAAGTAAATTAATACAAATCATTTTTTTATGTTGTTAATGTTTAACCGTCATTGGATCAAACTTAAACATAATCATTTTTTTATTTCATTATTACCATCGGTGGTTGTTTAAGTCTCACCAACTATCTCTGCAATCACTGCCCACTCCGCCGATAACCATTATAGTACCTCCAACATGCGAAAAATAACTTTGCACTCAAATTTAGGTCTTTAATTACTTGCGTATTTAATACAAAAATGAATTTGTACCAAAATCTACATCATAATTTGTCTACGGATTTGCTAAAAAACAAATTTGCACTAAAATTTATAACATTAGTTATTTGCGGATTTAGTGCAAAAATAGTTTTACACAAAAAATATATCATTAGTTACTTGAGGATTTAATACAAAAACATATTTTCACTAACATACTGTCATTTCTTGCATGCGGATTTAGTATAAAAACTGATTTGCACTTATATATATAGCACTAGCTGATTGCGGATTAGAAATAGATTTGCACTAAAAATATATCACGAGTTACTTGAAGATTTAGTATAAAAACAGATTTTCACTAACATATGTTTCATTTGTTGTTTGTGGATTTAGTACAAAAATAAATTTGCACTAAAAGATGTATCATTAGTTGCTTGCAGATTTAGTACAAAAATATATTTGCAGTACCTATTCCAGAGCTCCGATGAGGCCATGACGCTCTTGTAATAGTTGTTGGAGCTTCGAAAGTCGATAGCGGTAGTGGTGGTAGTTAGTGATGAGTGATGACTAATTTATTTTTAAGAAAACAAAAATAAAAGAAATGGATGAAGGGTGTTTTAAGTAAAGAAAAATGAGTGTCCTTATTTTAAGAAAAAAAAATGTAAAGTGTTCTTTTCTTGAATATAATTACGGAAGATGCACTTTTAACCCATTGTCTCATTTTCATTCACCACCACGTGAGTGGTTAAAGGAGTGATAATATCAATGGGGATCACATAGTTTAAAGTGGAGTTTAACTCTATTAAATTTTTAAGATTAAATTTTTTTTAGATTTAAAAATCATTCTTCTATAATATATAACGAGATTAACTTATCTATTAATAAAACAAATGTTTGTTTTAAAAACTTGCCTAAGACATACCCTAAATAGTGATGGGCCGCCTTTGAATAAATCAACATTTAAAAAGTGTTAAGACACATCTGGATAATCCAAAAAGTGTAAATAACGTAAGTAACTAATTTCTTGGATAATCCAAAATTATTTATACATAGATATACAATTCAAAAATAAAATGTAGGTAGACAAAAGCTTGTCTCTTAATAAAAATAAAGCACGAATATTTTTCTTCTAACCAATTATTATTCATATACAACATTTCTATAGTATATTTAGATGTGTATATCTTTGACGACATGCAGTGACCTACTTTTCTGACGACACCTCTAGCATTAATTCATTACGCGTTTTCAAGCATCCGCAAAGCGGAAAGAGAAAAAATATATTAATAACAAACATCAAATTGGAGGGAGGTGACAAAAAATCATATATTTCTTTTAATTTTCTGTTTATTTGGATTTTAAAAAAAATATTTTGGGTATATTTTTAAGAAAAAAATAAATTATGTTTGGTTCACTCATTTTAATCTTACAAATAAAGAAAAACCTCCCTCTCACCCCTTTGAGTCTAACCTTTGACTTCAAGGTAAGGGTGAAAATTGCCTACCACTGAGCCAACCCTTCTCATCAAGGATAATTTAAGTTTTGTCTCGTGTTAAAATTATGATTATTTAATTTCTTAATTTACAAAAATAAATAAATATTTACCGGTACTAAAATATTCTTCTAAATTAGTTTTATTATTAAAATATGTTCAATAGCTTAATTTTTTTTTCTTTTTGTAAAACTAAAAATCTAGGTTTGTAACAAAAAAAAATAGAATTAAAAATAATTTGTTTTTTCTACCTTTGATTTTATTTTATTTTATTTTGTTAAAAAAGTGATTTCTTTTCTCTTTAGTTCTACAATATATCAAAAGAAAATTTTTCCAAAGAAAAAATAAAAAAAAAGAAGATATCTTACTATATATATTAATTTATTTTTTAACTTCTCACAAAAAAATAATAAATTTATTTCTAATAAATAATAAATTGTTGATGCTCGAAGAGAAAAATAAGAAGAAAAAAGTGCCCTCGACACTGTGCACAGCTCTCTAATTTCGCCTGTATCCTCTATATAGATTTTTATTTTTTTTTAAACATACCTTCTATATAGAATTTAATTGTACACTTCTCATGGAATTAGGGAATTTGCCGACAGTGGGCTTAGGCCCATGTGGGGCTTGTCTCTTTGGACAAGGGCTTGGTCTCGGCTTGGCTGAGTATTTTTTGTTGATAAACAACAGACGTATTGTTCCATATATACCGAACAATGCGTACATACTCGATGTCGCACTAAATAATTGAAATAAAATATTACTCAATATTTTAGTGTGTGTATTAGTGTCTCACAAATAATTTTATTTGAGATGTGACTACATGCTGCATTAATCATATAGCGGCAAACCTCCTTGATTAATTATCTCACTTCTTTTTTTTTTCTTTTTTAAACATAGAGTTCTACTCCTCTTTCCCATTTTTTTCAAATTTTCTTTTCATCATACTCCTCCATTAGAACTCTAATTGTTCAATTCAAAAATTAGTTTTCTCCCTTCTTTCCAAGCACTTGAGAAGAACTAAAATAAAACAACAATAATGATATATGCTTTCCAAATTACAATGTAAATGATAGAATATATATTTCTTTGTACATCATTTCATCCTATTTCATGAAGTTTTAATAACTATTAAACACAGTATTTTTCAATAATTATCTTGATCAGGAGAAATACTTTTAAATTCTAAATTCACCGGTAGGCTAAAAACATCTTATAATTTGCCCCGTTGTTAATTTCATATTTTTTGGTTAAGTCTCGGTACCTCAAATAAATTCTTAAAACGATAAGTCATGTACTGTCCAACAAAAGGCATATTACATTCTTAACTTTTTAAAAATTCACACACAACAATATATATATATGTCCTTCTTAGTAAAATTTTGGGACATGTTATACCTTAGTAAATCTATTTTAATCTTCAAGTGGAATATCTAATTTTCATTATATATTTTCTGAGTTATACCTTAGTGAATATTTTAGCATAGCAGGTCAAGTTTAACAAATTTTTGGGCACAAACTAAAGATAACATGAAAATAGTAAATCAACTATTCTAACTCCAAATAAATCAATATGAGGTTCATGCATGTTTAATAAATACAACATAAAAAAAATATACACAAGCAAACAAGGTCTTATTAAATAAAAAATTAAATTTATTTTTTCAACATAAGGTTCGGATTTTTAACTTGAATTATATGTTTTATGTTGAACTTTAGAAAATTAGAAAATTCATATCTTCTTCATTTCTTATGCAAATTTGATGATCTTAGAATGCACGAAAAGTTAATTTTATGCTCTATCTAGAAATTTTAGTTTTGGATTTCAATACAGTACATAACATCTTAAAAAAAACAAAAATTTCAAGAATAACTTCATACTTTTTCATATTTCTTTAATCTTCATAGTTATACACAATTTTGCATAGTATTTGGGGTGCTTTTGTTTTATATATATATATATTGGGAAAATTCAGGTACGGATTTCTATTCACGCACTGCTGTATATACGGATTGGTAGATTTGGCACGCTTCCGATGAAATTTTTTGATGAAATTTTTGGGGATGTTCTTCATCGTGTCTAGAACATTTCAACAAATTTCATCAAAAAATTCAACCGGGAAGTGGGTTAACTACGTGATTGAAAAATATTGGATTTTATAAATCTATTTTTGGACCAATATTTTTCAATCACGTAGTTAACCACTTCCCGGTTGAATTTTTGATGAAATTTGGTGGAGATGTTCTAGACACGATGAAGAACATCCCCAAAAAATTTCATCAATAAAATCCCATCGGGAAGCGTGCCAAATATACCAATCCGTATATACAGTGCGTAAATAGTGAGTTCGCATGGGAAAGAAGGGACTCTATATATATTAGTCTTTTTATATGAAGCTCATGTATAATCATTGATTTACTATTTAAACATAAGTGGTCACTTTTTTCCAAAAGTTTGTCTCAGCTTTTTGTGGGTTCTTCTTGTCTTGTTGGAGTTCCAGACTCCATATACTTTCCTTACGGAAAAACCTTCCCCCATGTCTCTCTCTTGCACAATTTTTAATGGTGATTTTATTTTAAACAAATTTTTAGGTTAAAAAATTAAAAAAAAGTATATCAATAGTTAATACTCTCACTCTCTCATCAACATCCATTTTTCTCTCTATTGTTTACGGGTATGTGTATTACTAAAAAGTAACTGTGACGCTTCAAATTCGGCTTGAAGTTAATTAATTTGTTTTGAATTCTGTTTGAAGTTAATTCATTTTTAGACTAGTTAGTAATGGATGTTGTCACTAATAACAATAGTTTTATAATAAAAGGACAATAATTTTTAAAATAATTTTTTAAAATTCATTAATTCTAAGTAAAAAATATATATTTACATAAAAAATAGTTTATCAAAACCAGTTTGACATTATAATCAATGAATGACGCAATTTTTGTAATAAACTCATTTCAGTCATCGATTGACATAACTTCCTGGCTTGACAAGTCAAAGGCAGAAAAACATTTCCTAGGTCGACTCATGAGTTTGTGTGTGACATTTTATTAAATTTTTATGTTTATAGAAAATTACTCCGGTCCCTGCTTTGAGAAAACCGGTGATGTGGTTGACACAAAACTTCTGATCAATCTGTAATTTTAAAATATCCCATCAAATTATATTATATAAAAAAATATAACATATAACCTAAGAACAACGTTAAAATTATAAATAAAAAAAAAAAAAATTATAATTATATGTAAGATATGGATGTATGGGCCATATTTAATATATGTTAAATTAATTTATTTTTAAAATGATATATTTAACTGTGCATTAAGGCACACATATATCATACCCTATTATATATATATACTATATATATATAAGGGACCACCAAATTTGCGCGATAGTGGTATTAACATTTATAACTAACTTCAAGGCACCCCCACAAGGGGCGGAGGCACGTGGAGGCCAGGGTGAGGCCATGGTCCCATCTAGACTTGTTGGAAAAAATGGCCTCATTTGGACTTTTTGAAAAAAATTAAAGAGTATAGGAATTTATGTGTGAGAAGGAAAAAAGTAGAGGCCATTGTGTAATATATGTAATAGTCGAGGGTGAGGCGCTGTAATATATATTAGGCAAGCAATGTCATCGTTGTTTTTAGGCGGGGGGCAGAGCGGTGTAAATTTACTTACAAGTACAGGACACGACTTTGCAATATTAATTAATCTTAGAATGGCTTGGCCTGCCTGTTTCTCCTTATTGTTGTTCCTTTTTTCTTTTTCTTTTTTTGAAACACTGCTTTCATTTTTATTTATTTTTTCAGTAGTAGCAATTAGTAGTGCAATAGCTCTTTTTTTTATCTTTATTTTTCATTTGTCTTGGTATTTTAGGTTAGATTTCTTTTTCTTATAATCTTATATATTTTGTTTTTAAAATTTTGAATATAAAAAATTAGGGTATTTTAATGTTGATTTGTTTTTTTAGATTGTTAATATTTTTATTTGTTGGTTATTATTCATTTTGATTTTTGATGCTTAGAAAATGTTAAGTATTTTAATATGATGTTTAAATTTTGGTCTTATTATAATATATGTAAAAAAATTTATTTTATTTTTTGATTATAGCGTTTGCCCCCGTCAGAAATCCGGGCTCTGCCACTGCCCCACCCCCGTCCCCCAACTTTTGTTACCAAAAATCTGTCATTACGCGGTTTCAAATGGGGCCCACTGTCCAAGAAGTGGTTTTTTAAAGTAAGGATATATGTAATAAGTATAGGTTAAACTATGTCATATAGAATTTGCGTTAAATTTATATAGTAAATATAGTTTTTTGTGTTTTAAGATTTTGTGTAAAATATATTACATTATTTTTAGTGTAAAATAGGTGTGTATTTTTACACATCTAATAATCATTTTCTCTCTCTAACTTTTTATAAAAATTTAAGTTAATATAATTAAAAATTAAAAATATTTTTGTAATAAACTTGCATATTTGAATTCTACTCATCACAGTCTTTAAATCAATAGCCATTTTGACTGTTTATTTAAATATAAATTATTACAATAAATAAAAAAATGTTGAATATTATATATTCCATGTGTTTCTATATAATTGGTACATCATAATTTAAAACAAGTTTATAAGTATGAACTATTGGAGCAAAATGAGAATGTGTATAATTTTATGTGTAAAACAACTTTTTATCAACCAATGTCAATTATATATTAGTCCATATATTTTTACACATTGCTATTGAAGATGCTCTAAGGGGTAATAGAAATAGAAGTAATGGATCTTGCTGAGAAATTAATTAATGAGCAATGTTACTATTTTTTATAAATTGTTTTAATTATTTTTATCAAGTATATTATATAGATTATATTTTTATAAGATATAACATTAGTATAATTTATTTGATACACCGATAAAAATATGTGGTTAAATTTATAATTAAAAAAATATTTTTCAAAAGTATTTTCCTTATATAATTAACTCAAATTTATATTTTTAATATTATACATATTTAATACAAAAATAAATTTTTACTAAAATTTACATCATTATTTTTTCATGAATTTGCTATAAAAGCATATCTATAATAAAATCAGGAATTTATTATTACTAATTTGACGTTAATTTTTACAATTCAAAAGTCACAATTATCATATAAAAATCTAAAAGTTATATTTTTTTATAGTTATTATTTTAGTCGTCATTTTATTAATAGTTTTATTTTCATTCAAGTAACAAAGAATCTATTCTTTTTTTTTTTTTTGTATTTTAGAAAAACTTGAAAAAAGGAATCAAAAACTAAGAACTATGTTTTTTTTTTGTAAAATGTTAATATAGTGTACAATATACAAATCGGATTGCAAAATATTTTTAAAGAACTATACTTAAAAGAATTTTAAATTAATATTTAAAAATACCAACCAAAGGGCAGCTTAATATTTTACTACAAGCTCGTTTTAATTTTTTTATCAAATAGATTTAAATGTTGAATATTATATATTAAATCAGTCATTAAGACATTTTTAAACCTATTGAATACTTCACAAAGAGATATCATAGAATAAACAGACATACTAATATTAGCTTATATAATGTATGTGTGACTGTTTCATAGGAAGGATAATTTTATACAGTACAATAGAGCATACAATAGTTACATAAGTTAAAATGCCTAATTTTATTTATTACTATAATATTTTAACCTTAATAGACAATATGATGGTGGAGCAAGCAAATATGTACATAAACTAATTAAATGGAACAATTTATAAATAGACTATCGTTTACGGGTCTGTGTATACTAATAGAGTGATTGTGACGGCTCCGATTTCGTTTGAAGTTAATTAATTTTTGTTTTAGACTAGACTAGTTAGTAATAGATGTTGTCACTAACAACGATGGTTTTATAATAAAAGACAATAATTTGAAAAATTACTTTTTTAGATTTATTAATTTTTAGGCAGGCATAAATATTTGACATAAAAACTAGTTTATCAAATGTAATCACTGTGTGTTGGTTAAAAGAATCATATCATTATTTTATAATAATCAATGAATGATTAAAATATTATGTTGATTTTTTATATTAGATTTTTACATTTATAGAAAAATTACTCGGGGGGCGCTGCTTTGAAAACCGGTGATGTGGCTGACACAAAACTTGGATCAATCTTAATTTTAAAAATCGACAATCATATATATTTATTATATTTATTATATTATATTATATTATTATAATATAAGCGACCACCACAATATATATGTGATAGTATTTAAAACCAACACTGTAACTTAACCTTCAAGGCACGGTATGGCTCTTTTAATATAAATGAAATATCCTTTTAAAAAAAATAAATAAAAAAATCCATTTCCAAAGTTTAACAAAACTGTACAATGTATGGCCACCCATTAAATCCAAATACCGAAATCTTATTTTTCTTGAAATAAAGTCATTTGACTCTTTTAAAATATAATTTGAAAAAAACTATATTTTTATTATATACTATTTATATTTTAAATTTTGTTAATTCAATTTGAAAAGAAATATATTGTACTGTTAAAATACTATTAGTGTTAATATACTATTTATATTAGTATTAGTAGTTTAAATAAATTACAAAACTATTTAATATTAACTTAGAATTATATTAGTGTTAATATATCAACAAAATTTAATATATTTAGAAAATTTAAAACTTACTTAAGAGACGTCCATGGCAATGTTCGTGACTTAAAGGTTTCATTGTAGGCGACATACTTCGGAAAATTTATGTCGCCTAAATTTGTGGTATGTATGACCTTTATCCCCCATTTAGACCTAATCTTTCACTCTCTCCACTCTGACCTCTCAGCCAAAAACCCCGCTGTCTCAGATTCTCTCAAAATTCTCCCCACTGTTGCTGCCTCACCTCTAAGGCAGTGTCCGGTGTCAAATTTCTCTTCCCACTCTCCTCCTCCGTCACCTCCAGCCTCCTATTATACGTACAATCAGACTCTACCTAGCGCCCCACAACGGTACGGCCTCACTCCGGCAGTCCGGTCAAATCTTTGTCTCTGTCTGGGTTTCCTCCTCCTCGTGCAAATCCTCTCTCTGTGGGTTTCCCTCCTCCTGTCGTCAAATCTCTCGGACCCCCTTCATCGCCCACCACTCTAAATCGCTCGGATGGAGCTTTGAAGTTTTCACATTCATGTCAATTGTAAGCTCGATTTCAACGAAGCTTTGAAGATTTGTAAGTTCAAATCTATCTTTCGTTGTTTCTTAGATAGTAGTTTGGTCACTGTTGATTGATTTCTTTAGAAATTCTATTTGGGTTTTGCTAGAATTTTTATATTTTAACTGGGGTTTTCTATCGCTCAAGTGGGTGAGAATCTGAAGTGAGAGAGGAAGAGTGCGAAGGGAAATTATATAGGCATATATTCTGTCTGTATCTATATAGGTGGAAATGGAAGAAAAAGGAGAAGAAAACATCAGATTATTTTTCTTTTATTTAGAAACTGATAATGTGTTTTGATCTTAATTAGTCTAAAAAATTGGACTTATGTTTTATTTAGAAAACGAGTGATACTTAGCTAGGAACTATGTGAAATTATTTTTGAAATGTACAGAGTGATTCTTATTCACATTTGCCTTATTTTACAATTGCCTTATTTTAATACTTTTGACAGCATATTGCATCCTTTGCATTTATTCACATTTAGAAGAAAAACATCTTTGTAAATGTTTTCTGTGAATTATTTTTCAATGGAGGAATTTAAAAAAAACCAACTAATCAACAAGTAAGAAAGTGATACGACTAGAGGCCTTTCATATCATGCTTATAATCCATATCTTAATTTATCAAAACAAGTGATGATTCTTTTTTGTGAAACATTATATGTTTAATCCACTGCTGCAAGGTGCTCACTTTTTCTGTCTTTTATTTATTTTTTATCTTTTAGCAACCCATATTAAATTTAAAATATTGCATTGGGAGATCAAGTGAAGGAAAAAGCCCAGGTTGATAAGGGTAAATCTAAGTTGATAAAGTGAGGAGAAAAAAAAAAAATGCGCATGTTTTTTGTGCTTCTTTATTTATGATAATCATAAAGTGCTACACTTTTTCTGGAAATTGTAGAGTTGTAAGAATATGGAAATTGTAGTGGGGGTACAAAATTATTTTTGAAAGTAAAATTCCCATTTTGTGTTCCATGAGTAACTTCCTTTGCTGGTATTTTAACTGAGTAGTTCAAACAATTTCCCAATTTAATTATTCAAGTTAATTCTTTGTTACTTGTTGAAAAAAAAAAATACTAATTCTTTGTTCATCATTTCCAATCCCCTCACTCACACAGATCAAGTATGCATAATACTAATTAGACATTTCATTTAGTTTCATTTGGGATTTAAAATTCTCTTATCTATTGGTAGAATAATTGTTTGTATATAAAAAAAATTTGTATAAATTAAGGCTTCTATGTAGCTTTACAGATATTAGACTATGCCTCCCAAGAGGAAACATCCCTCGTCCGCGGCCTCGCTCGCTTCTCTGCACGAGGTCGTTACACAGCGCTTTGCGCCTACAGTAGCTCCCACAGG